>LNAC01000197.1:291488-481351 GCA_002007465.1 Ailurus styani
GGTGGGGTGGGGGGTGGGGGCTCTGTTCCTAAGCCAGGCTAACCTTGAAGCTGACACTCAAACAAACACCAGTGCTCACCTCTAGGCAGGCTCCAGACTGATGCCTATGCAGCTCGAGGAAAGAACGTTTCTGTACTCAGTCAGAGAGGCGCCCTGCCAGGCCTCTGCCTCTTCAGCGGAGCAGGATGCCACCGGGCCCTGGAAGTGCCTCTAAGGTAAACCGCAGATCACGGCCAGATTCGCAGCTTTGAAACAATGTGTGCCTTCGAGTTATTGCTTTTTGCTTTGTTTTGTGTTTAGAGGGAAAAAAAAATAACAAAAAAAAAATCCAAACCTTTAAGAAATCTAATTATATGTTTGAGTTATAGACTGGTTTTTAACAACAACAAAAAAAAATTAACAAAAAAGGGGGCTCATTAAGAGTCTTTTGTCTCCAAAACAAGTGTGTTTTCCTAAGCCATAGAGCAAGCAAATTCTAATTGCTGGCTTCATTATACAGAAAAGTCTAAGTGTAACAATCAGAAGCCTTATTACACATACATAATTGAGTTTCATTGCAACTTATGAAAACATAAACTCTCTTAAACACACTTGCAGAAAATGTCGCATCATCAAATCAACACTTTTATTATACAAAAGTAATTGTGTTTAAAGACACCAAACATATGTTACTTATACAAAAAAAATGAGTTGTACTATGATTCAGAAGTCTAAATCTTGAATCTGAGAGCAATGTTTTGTTTGCAAATGCAGGGCAAAAAAAAGGAGGGGGGAGACAAATTACAAACTTTACTAATGAGATGTAAGGGAACTGGTTCTGGAAATATTCTACTTTGGAAATTTTAAACTCTCAAATCCACTATTCTGGCCAAATCTTCCATGAGCCTACTTCCTTCTGTACCTGGCTTCTTCCAAATCTGTTCCCCATGGTGCATCGGTGCATTGGTTTGAGTTCCTTCTCTAGTCGGTCTACCCCTGGATCATCTGAATTGTCTTTCCCTAGCATCAGTGGTCCCTTTGCCCCTTAGAGTTCTACCATTCTCACCTGCCATAGCCATCCCTCACTAATTCCTGCTACTTCCGACACTCCTGTGTCTGGGCAGATGGAGCTTCTGGAGAATTCTGTCCTGCTTGCCCGGCAGGGAGTGGTGAGCTCCAAGTCCGGCTGCTCTGCGCCTCTGTTCTGCAGCCCTTTTGCTTCTCCAAATCCCTCTCCTCCTCAGTGTCAGCTGCATAATTTGTGGGGCCTAGTGCAAAATGAAGATGCAGGTCCCCTTGTTCAAAAAGCAAAGAAAAAGCTGCCTTGCTTCCATGTCTTTTTATTTGCTATTTAATGTCGTGCTCCCTCCAGTGCAAGGATACTTGCTGGCAGGTGAGTGCTGACCCTCGCAGATGTTTGGGCCTTGCCTCACACCTCCATGCAGGGGTGTGTGCCTGATTTCACCACCGCCCCCCACGCCCCTCCCTGGGCTTAGGCAAGGGAGAGAGAACAAGGGAACAGAAAGCAGAGAACCTGTCTAGGGAGGTAGAACCACGCACGTGAGCCAGGCTCCAAGTCCCCAGTATGTGCCCTATTTTCTCACTGAACTCACTTAAAGGACACAGCTCAAAATAAAACTATTAAAATTTCAAGATGGAAATCACAGAGCACGAAAACCCAGCTGCAAGGTCCTGTATGACTACACTGGGCCCTGGGCTCTGAAGCTGACCCTTCCCAGCTCCTCCCCATTGTCCTCACAGCTCAGGATCCCTGTCCCGCGCCTCCCTCTCTGGGTCCCCCTGCCCTCACCAACCAGCCTGGCTGCAGACAAGCTGACCCACCCTTCACAGGTAAAGTCAGCAACCATCCCAACTGCTCTTGTTCAACCTGCCTCTGCCCTCGCCTCCATTCCTTCTCCAGCAGAAAACACTTAGGGTTCACGCAAAGATAGGCTCTGTCCTGCCCTGCAGGAGCCAGGGGATGTCTCTTCCTACTGTCTCCTTCCTCCGTGTTCTGCTCCATCCCCAGTACACCGCTAAGGGCTTCACCAAGTCCAGGCCCTCAACACAGCAGTAGAGGGTATGATCATTTTATCTTCATTTTTATTTGAAACTTAGGAATTTCAAGTAACTTGTTCAACATTACACAGCTACAAAGAAGCAAAAGCACAATTTCAGCCCAGACTCCCTAAGAGCACCTAGCCACCATGCCTTAGTTCTGGCATTTTCCAAATCTTCTTTCCACTGGCTTCTTTCTCCCAAATGGAAATGGAAATTTGCTCCAGTAGCCCACATCCAACAACAGAAAGTCGAACACATACCAAAAGATTAAAAAAAAAAAAAAGACATTGTTTCATGATAGAGCTTAGTTCAAATACCCACTCTACCCTCCCTTTATGACCAGACTTCTTCGTACCATGGCATATCCTCCCTCCCATTGCTTTCTCCCTCCATACATTCCTCTCCTGAAGAAGTCTGTCCTTGGTTTGGGCATTAGGGATTTTCTGCAGTTATTTGTCAGAGCTCTTCCTCCTTGACTTCTCTCCAGCCTAAAACACTGGCGTCTACCTCTCTCTGAGCATTCTCCCAGTCCTGCGTTGCCTGGCTGGGTCTCATTCTGCCCACATCGCTCAGCCCACACCCAGAGTGCTGGTGTCTCCCAGCCACACCCCACCCGCTCCTGCTCTGTCATCTTCCCTGAGGACTTCCAACTATGTACAAGCATCTCCTAGATGTCACATGCGTGCATAATCCCACACTTGTGAGAAAGCAGGAACAATCACTGTCTACTCTAAGGAAGATATAAATCAGACACTTCACACTTATCTCCTTGAAACCTCACCAGCTCTTCAAAGTGATGAGAAATCTGGAGTTCATATCTCTGGGCCCTACTTCTACTTGCCCTGCTGAGCGGTCCAGAGCCAGGATTCCAGTCAGCCGGCTAGATTCCAAGGCCATCTCCACGCTGCCCAAGTGCCATTGCCTCTGGGATGTGTCCGTCAAATTTCACATACTGATTTCTGATTTTCTCACATTATAGCCTAGATACTAGAAAGTTAAAATATTAAGATCTCACTTAGGTGGACATGTTGCCCTTGAATTTTCTACCTTGGTTAACAGGATAGATATTTGATCTTGCTGTTCCATTTCCTTGTTCAAAATCCCTTAGGGGACCTTTAACTCCCTCAGAATAAAGTTGGAAAATTTTCTCCAGGGCCTACAAAGCCCTCCGTGACCTGGCCCTTGTCTACCTATCTGCTTTTCTTCAGCCGTGTCTGTTGAAAGCATTCAGACGTACCAGTGTGCCTGCTGCATCCCTGTGCTCCACAACCTGTCATTTGTCCAGGTTTCACGTGACAAACAATTATTTGTGTGCCAAGCTACTTTGTACCAGGCTCGGTTCTGGGTACCTGGGGCTACCCCAGTGAACAAAACAGCAGAGATCTCTCTATATTTGAGCTTATAATCTAATACAGGACAGCAGACAACAAATGATAAGTGATAATAAACTATACAGTATATAAAGAAGAGGATAAGTAATATAGGAAAAAAAACAGAAAATAACATAGGGTAAAGGGGAATCACGAGAGCTTTTATGGTTTATAATTAAATAGCATGCTGAAGGCGAGCCTCATGAGAAGGCAACGTCTGAGCGGAGAATGAAGGAGTTGAGAGAGAGCCATGTTGAGTCTGAAAGAAAAGCATCCTGGGTAAAAGGAACAGACAGTGCAAGAGCTCTCCAGGGGAGAGGGCCCCAAAGATCCCCAAGGAGGACTTAGGCAAAATCAGCAAAAGGGGAAAACAATAGCAGACATGAGAAAGGTTAAGGAGACCAAGTCATGGAAGGCCTTGAACTTTGGGAGGGCTTTGACTTTACTCTGAGTGAAATGCAGGGACCACGGAGGACTTACTGATGTAACTGACATCTTAAAAGCACCACTCTGGGCACAGAGATGAAGGCAAGAGCAAAGGCAGGGAAACAGAAGACCCTTGCAGGAACCCAAGCAAGAGATGACAGTGGATCACGTAAGGGTTTTAACAGTGAAGGTGGTAAGAGGTGGTCTGAACTCCAGCACATAATGTCTCCTTAGTCTGGAATGGTTTTCTCCCCTATCCGGCCAGGTGGCAGACTCACCTGACCTTCAAAAATACCCTCATCTCTTGGAACCCTTCTCCAATCTGTTATCCTTGGTTAAATTCACAATTTCTTCTCTTTGCTATCCCTCTGAACTCCAATAATACCACAGGCACTTCATTATTATAGCACATATCTGTCTCTGTCAAAATGATTGATGTTATTGTCTGTCTCCTCACCAGACTGTGGGTGCCTTGAGGCCACACTATCTTATACTTCTTTGTATGTTCAGGATGCAGTTTTCATAAATGCTCAATAAAAGGTGGTGATTGAATAAACGACATAAATATAAAATAAAAAGTAAGCTATACTCTCTCTCTCGATCCGGGCACCAAACCCAAGTCTTGGGAAACTCAGGCACTGGTCAATTCTCAGAAGACAAATGCTCACGGTAATAATCCACACAAGAGCCCTGCCAGGTGGGGCTGCCAAGACCATGAGAGCAACCCACCACCCTTTGCACAGCTATTGAGTTAAGGAAAATCAGGAGGGTCAGCAATTGATGTGCAAAGTAACTGGCTAGGAAGAGGAATGAGTTTGGATCACCTCCTACTGACCCTATTGGTGAAGGGAAGGATCCCTCCCCCTGAGTATTATGAGTCATGAAAGATATGACACCTTACATAGGACAGAAGAGATTAACCACTGTTTATTAATCACATACACTGCAGGGGAGGGGGCTACCACATACCATGTAGGGCTGCACGGGGCTTCCCTTGGGAATAGTGGGAACAAGTAGGGGTTATACGAGGCAAGCTCTGTAGTGATGAGGATAAAGTAACTCCCAGTTTCTAAAAGCAGATGTAATTGGCTTGTTTGAATAATTTCATGGGCTGAGCATCAGGTTGAAAATCTGGTGGAGTGTATTGGTTCTTCTGATAAGGGACCTAGCCAGCTGGAAAGTCTTTTTCATTGAATCAGGGACATATTGAGGGGTGGAGGGGAATGGAACTCATGGATAGGCCTTTGGGGCCCTATGAGGCTTAAGGACGTGAAGATAGCATTTAGTATCGCATGTTCATTTCAGGTGTTACATCACAACATGGAAGTAAAGGAAATGCTCAGTGTAGGACTAAAAAAGTGAAGGATATAGAAGGAGACAAAATTAGGGATGGTTTGCAACTTGAGAACAGTATTGGAATAAGGGATCATCACTGATTTATTGGATCCAGAATATGACTAATAACAAAATATAGTCTATTAGCAACACAGAACATGACTTGGGCCAAAATTCTAAGTCAAGATGAGTGAGTTCATTCTAAAACACATTAGAGAGACAACTCAGTGAGGCTTGGAATAGACTCCCAGCCTTAGTCTGAAACTTCATGCAAAACTGAGCAGAGCTAAAGTGGCAGTGGGGTCAATGTATGGACCCAACGTGAGTGGCTGACACAGAGACTTCTGGGGAAACCTATTATGCATTTTAAACAGAGCATTCAGAGCAATAGTCTTAGAAACCTTAGAACTCCCACCACTGACACACTCATACCAACGCTTCCCCATTTCCTGAACAAGAGACTCCAAATTCCTGAACTTGTTGGTAAATGCCCTATAAAAGCCAACTCTAATGACTTATCCTTAGCTTTTATTTCTCTCTTATAAGAATCATCCTTTGTCAAGTCTATCCATCTTTGGGAAAGCTTCCCAAAGAAATGAGGCTAACATTAATGACCCTTGTGGTAATTAATCTCCAGCTGTAAGAAATAATTACGGTGTACCTACTAAATTCCATACTATGCTAAGAGTTGAGGACACAAATCAATACAAAACACACTCTTGCCTTCAAGGGGCTACACACCAAGTTGAGGAGAAAGGCACATGCTTAAGTGAGAACAATGCAAGGTAACATATTCTAATACAGGGTGAAGAGTGGGAAGAAGAGGAGGTCACTGAACTAATCTAGGGAGGGAGTCAGAGATCTATGTTTTGCCTGTCCTGCCTCATTATATACGGTATAAAAGCGGGGGGTAGCATCTAGTTTTTCACAGCCAGAGCCTAACATTGTGTCTTGAATTTCTGATTGATTGCACATTTGACTGATATATTGACGCTTGCTTGCTCCTTTGAAATCTTTCAAATATTGCCTATTTCTGTTCTCTAATCATATCAGTAACTTTCAAATTAACTCATCTTAAAGGGTCTTAGCACCCTTGGGAAATTTAGTATTACTAACTTAATATCCTACCTTCTCATGCTGAGAGGTAGGTATTATTACTGCCATAATTAAAACCATATTAATTAGATCTTTTCAGTCACCCGGATTTCAGCAGACTCCCAACACTGGGGGTTGGGTAGCTGTCTATGCTGTGAGATATCAAAGGCATGGGAAAGGAGTCTCTGACCCCAACATATCACACCCAGCTGGAATTCGATTGTGGCTAACATTGGAAATCAATCCCATTAGATAACATAACTCTTACCCACGCAGGAATTGTTTTTGGAATGTGAATGCTCCTGGTCCAATCAATAAGTATTTGGGGGCTTGGGGTTTTGTTTGTGATCTTTTTAAGGGCTTCTCCTGTGTACCAGATGTTGTGTTGGGCATCATGGGGATACAACATTGATCAAACACAGCCTCTTCCTTTAAGTACATCTCTATCTGGTTAGTTGGAGGAGGTCTGCAGTTACCCAGCTCTGCAGTGGATATTTACAAGGCAAGAGTACATAACTAAGTGATGATTATGGAGTAACCGTGGAAAGAGGACTTGGTTAGGAAGACCTGGGATCTAGTCTAGATTTTGTCATTAAGGCAGAGTGTTACCTTTGGTATCACATGCTTCCAACGATTTCCCCTGAGTCTGATGCCCTGTGTTCCCATTGAGTGATCTCTAGTTGGAGAAGGTCAGAACACCTGGATGACGTCAGAAGAGACAGAGCCCAGAGCCCAGCACAATGCCTGATCCACCGTCAGCACCACATCTTAGTTACCAACTCTGTCCTCACCCCAACCCCGGAAGGATTTGAGATGACTATCTCCCAAAACAGAGTAGGCAAAGGAACAAAGGTGAACTGGAGTGGCTAGGAAAACCTCAAAGAGAAGGAGAACTCTAAGATGGACTTTAAGGAGAAGGTAGCATTTGGAAGGAGTGGGATGGGGAGGGCATGGGAGATGGGGTAAGAGCCATGAGGAAAGACCAGCATGTTAACCTCATTGTGAATGATCTTTATCATTCTCTATTATTCAGACATAATCCTTTATGTGATGGTTTTAGATACCTTTTGGGGACACCAGCAGTTGTGTTTTTGGGGACGAAGACATAGAACTGAAGCTGGCAGCATCCCAGACACATACTGCTTTCCATGATAACACCCTCATTTGCCTGTTACAGGCAGAGAGGTAGAGGGTTTGCTCTGGAAGTATAGCAAGGCATGGAGACCTGGTGAGCCAATCCCATGTCTCCCACTCTAGCTTTCCAGCTCAGTGGTTCCTACTACGTGTGACAAGTCAGCTCAAATCTGTGAGATCTCTTGGGACTCAGATCAAAAACCGTCTCCATAAGAATATCAACTATAGCCTTAGCCACTGCACTCAGGTATTTGGTGTTTGTTTTGTTTGTTTGTTTTAATTAAAAAAAAAGATTTTATTTATTTATTTATTTACTTACTTATTTATTTGACAGAGAGAGACAGGTGAGAGAGAAAGAGAGAGCACACAAGCAGGGGAGCATCAGAGGGAGAGGGAGAAGCAGGCTCTCCACTGAGCAGGGAGCCCAATGTGGGGCTCGATCCCAGGACCCTGGGATTATGACCTAAGCCAAAGGCAACCACTTAACCACTGAGCCACCCAGGCGCCCTGATGTTTGTTTTTTTAATTGTCTGTTGTTTTCAAGGAGGCGTATATGCCGGAGGAGAGAGATAATGTTTCAGAAGCATCTCCTTTATTGACATCTTACTTATGGTCCCTCATTTCATCCCTGCTGGAATTCTGAGGGGTAAGCACTAGGCCGCCTATTTTACAGATAAGAAAAATGAAGCTCCATGAGGTTACCTAACTCTCCCAAGGTCCCAGCTAGGAAGTGGCTGAACCAGGACTTGAACCCTGCAAGTAGAGCCAGGAGCAAGGTAAGATGTAAAATTTCAGGAAACCCTCACTCTCAGGTTCTGACCCTGTACGACCGACCCTGAGAGAGAATGCCTGCCTTCACGCTTGGTCCTGGACCTTCCCGCAAGTCTGTCTGACTTAAAACTCATGCTCTGTCTCTTACAGCACACATACATTCTCTGCCACCAGCTTTTCAACAATAACATCAGCCCCTTAGGAGCCCATAGGGAGAAATAATTCCCAGGCAAACCCTGGCCTAGGGATCTTAGCTCCCAACCACATGCTAACTAACCATAATCCCAGATGATGCTGAGACAAGACAGAGCAGGGAAACAAAGATGGATAAATCACTGTCAGCCAGCACTGCTCCTGGAGGGGCCACGTAACACTCACGTATTAAGAGACACTTGGATATTATGTAGCCCCTGCTGGACCCAAGAGGAATGCTCTCAATATATCAACTTTCAGAGAGTCAGAGACTTACAAGAGAAGTTGCGCACGCCCGTAACCCATGGACATCCCAGTTCCTTTATCTTGTCCAGATGCTACACAGAGTATGCCCTCGGGAAAACTACCCTACTGGGGCAGGAAATTTAAAAGTCTAAGGGCAGAATGGTCACTGGGCCCCAGCCCAGACCTAGCCCAGAAACAGACACAGCTGTTGCATGGAGGGCCTCGCTCCCCTTCCCATTCCTCATGCATTTGGGACAAAGAGGGACTCGTGTGCCAAATGGCAAGCTGCAGATATTAAGTTGGACAGCAGGGCCGTAAAGCTCCCACAGAAGGGGAACATTAAAGAGGCAGTGTAAATCCCTTGATGGCAGTGCTAAGTCTCTGTCAACACTGGCATCAGTTTGTGCAAAACACACGGAGAATCAAGATGCTCACTGTGGTTACGTTCAGAGCCTCTGCAGGGAAAGAATGTAAAAGAGTAAAGTCTGAGAAACATCTCTACTCTTTGATTACTATACGTGCTCACCTGGTCTCAACCCATTTCCCTTCCATACAATTCTGTCCTCCAGTCCTGTTCATGCCAAGTCATCCACTCATTGTCCCTTCTCCCACTCTACTCCATTCCCATCCATCTCTCCCCCGTCTATCCTATATCCTATGCTGATTACAGCTATTTTGTTCCATTTTATCCCATATTTCACAATTCAACACAGCCTGAAACCATATATCCTAACCAAGCTATCCCATCCCATATACAACAATAATTTTAGCAATCTTCCTGAGCTGGTGTGCTTATTATGGAAAAAGATATGAACAGGGAGAAATTGGGACCCCACTTAGATGGACTCCAAATCTGCCTACCGTGTTCAAAGACCCTAAATTATTGAGTAAGGTCAATATGTGAAAGAATTCCTGTGGTTCAGTTCTCAGCCTTTCTTCATTGGACATTTTTATCAGCATAGAAGCTGGAGACATGGAAAGGGGGAAAGGGAATGGAGCTAATGTTTGCTGACTACCTCCTGACTGCTATGAACTAGAACTTGCTTTACATGCAGAATTTGATCTCATCCAAACTACACCCTAAAACATATTATTCTTATCCCCATTTTACAAATAACTGAGGCTCAAAGTTAAAAAAATTCCTGCTCAAGTTACGGCCAGGAAGTGCCTACAGACCCAACCAGACTGGCCATGTGGGCCCATGATCTTTTGCAGAGCTTCGATCGTGTGTCGTTGATGACGTGAATAGACGGTCAGGCTGGGGGAACTAGCAGTGGCCTAATGCAAAACTCTCCCCTTGGGTGTAGATGACACAAGCATGGAGCAAATACAGCAGCTGAAACATACAGTCTGTGAAGCAGCAACACCCGCATCCAGCTCATACGAAAAGCAACCTTGCCCATCCTAGTAGCCCTAGTTTTCATTCCCTTCATGTGTTACTCGTTCCTGTCCTCTAACTTGTATGTGAGCTTGAAAGACCCTTCCCCTAGAAGGTAGATAGGATAACTAACCGCTTTTTTGCTTTTCTGTAAACCGCTGGCTTTTAGGTATAAATTAGGTTATTAATCGGGTTATTAGTCGCATATTAATTGCTCTTTTGCTTTACTGTCACTGCTTGGCTTATAGAAATAATAGAGACGCCATGATGGCTTTCCTACCTTCCCCCTTCTTGTTCCCCTCTCTTGCGCGAGCGGGCCCTCAGAACCAATCAGCTTGTTCCCCCTTCCCGCCTCTCACTTCGCGCGCGCGGGTACTCAAAACCAATCAGCAAACTCCAAGTATGCCTTTTTCAAAGTTCAAATTGTCAACCAATCAGTTGCGCCCCACCCAAAACTTGTTTGTGCCTTCCTANGCCTGGCACACTGTTGTGCTCAAATCTTACTGTTTGTTGAACGAATGAATGAATAAATGAATTGTATAAACACATTTCTAAAGGAAGTTCTTCATATTTGAACAATAATCAAAAAGTGAGATCTAACAGAGAAATTGTTCTACACAAATATAAGATGGGAAATATATGACTTTATCCTGTTTAAACTATTAAAGCATAAATATGCGAAACTGGCAGAGACATGCACACCCCAACTAAACTGCTGGGTGGAAATCACTAGCATTCTGCGGGACAAGGAAAGACTGGAGGGTGCTCAGGGAGCATGCTCAGGCTGGCAAGAAGACTCTGGAGGTATCAGAACTTTTACTAAATTATCTGAAGACCTGCCATGTGGGAAGGGTCATAAGCACACTGGGTACAATTCCGAAAGCAGAACAAGGACCTCTGGGGGGAAATTATGTGGAGTCACTTTATGTTTCAACAGAAGGATGCCAAATCTACCATTGTGAAATTGTTCAAAAACGGAATCAGTTAATTCTCCCCGGAAACCTTTTTGGATCCTGGGAAGTGCTGAAACAGAGGCTGGGTATTGGTTGTCCTGGTTACAGTTTAGTCATTAGACAAAGATTAGACTCAATGAACTCCCAACTCTGAAACTTGGTGATTCTCTGTTTCTCCTGGCCTTGCTTATCTGAGCATCCCTAGGAGCATCTAGCAGAATATACCCTAATAAAGCCCAGCCCAACATCAAAGGTCACTGATCTTGGCCACCCCACTCTCTCTCCTGCTGTGGAAAGTCATAACGCCCTGTGAAACCTTCCCACAACCTGGACTCCTGCTGCAGATGTCCCTCTCCTCCTCCTCTGTCCCCTTCGCCTCCTCCCTTTCACATCCCCATCATCTATGCATGTCCCGAGTCTGGTCCCCCCAGAGCCTGCTCTATGCTGCATGCCCACTAATTATTTATAAAGGAAATCAATCCCTGTTTATGTGTCAGTGAATATGAGACAGAATGTTTCACCCCAGTGACAATGCACACATCTCTTGAAGGACATTTATTACAAAGTAAATCCCAAAGAATCTCAGGTATCATAAAAACCCATAAGGAAACATAATAAAGGGTAACAAACTATAGTAAGAGTTGGGGATTGCAGTCCAGTTAGAAGGAGTCACTAGAGGGTCCTGTTTTGAAGTTCCAATTGCTCTGCAAGAATACTGTGTTCACTTATAATTCCTATTGATTTGCAGTAACTTTCGGTATAGCTTATGGAGATAATGGAAGGCTATAGGTCTCTAAGCCCAATCTTGGTGCTGCCACTGATTTGGGAGTGAGGAAAACAGATGTCCTTCAATTCTTATCATGTTAAGAATACAATAAGGCTATCTGAGGTAAGAGATAAGCCCTAAAGAAGAGGCTAATCATGGTCACTGGGAAGATGTGGGCCTAAGAGTATAATCAATTGTGTAATAGAAATAGTTGCCAGAACAACTTCCCTCCCCCGATAAATGTTTCTTCCAAAAGCATAGATTACAGGAATATAAGCTTAGGGACCAAAGGCTGGAATATGTTTGAGGAAGAGGGCAGAGATGAGAGGATTCGGTAAGCAGGATTCCCAAAAATACTCAGTGCCTCAGCAGTAAAATACAACAACAACAATTACTACTACTACTAATAATAATAATAGGAGGAGGAAGATGAAGAAGGAGAGGACAATCGTAGGAATTATTATTTTATATTTATCTTGAGCTGGTTGGAATATTTGTAACTTGGAGCTATAATTCAAGGATTATCATAAATTATTATAAATTGCATTGTTAATCCACATCATAGGCTGTGGGGGGCCAGGGAAGCTGCTCCAGGTCCCTGGTGGCACAGTCATCCAGTTACGCTGTGGTTCATGGGTTCAATGTAACACCCATGACCCTCAGAATGGCAGACACTCACACCATGTTAAGGAGGTCAGCTTCCTGCTGAAGTTTAATACAAAAACTCAGATGTCCCTATGGTTCAGAGAAGGAGTGAGCTGTCTGTTTGCCCACCACTGAATTCCAGGCTACAAGCTTGTGAGGAGCACTCAGGAAAGAGTGCTGATGATCCCCACACACCCTTCTGTTTGAGGCCCATGCTGTCCTTATGCCGGCAGGCCTCTGTGCCCTTACCCAGGTCTATTAATGACGTGACTCCATTCTCCCTGTCTCCTTGTCCTTTATCAATACACACACCTGGGCTCCAAGTCCACAAAGTCATGTTCATCAACGACAAATTATGGACAAAGAGACACTTACGCTGTCTTAATGGATGATACTGAGCAAACTCCACTCTTGGCAAACATGTACTGAGACCCTCATATGCAGCCAACTCAGGCCGCACTCTTCTGGCAGCAGAATGGCAAATCAGTTTTTTTTCTCAAACTCTGTTTCTGGTAGAGTTAGGACTCTTACTGGTGAAGTCTGAGGGTAAAGAACAAGAGGGGTGTCTGCAGTGTTTGAAGGTCAGAGAGCTGCCCTGATGCCCTTACCACCACTCAGTTGTTCATTCATTCATTCAGTGCTCACACACCCAGAAAAGCAGCAGCAGTCCTGGCTGCCGGCCAGGCAGGGGGCAAGGGGCTGGAGAGCTGCTGGTCTGGCCCCAGGCCCCAGGCCCCTGGTTACCATCCCTTTCGCTGCCTGTTTTCCTCACATTAAGCTTAATAAAGCAGTGGTTACATTTTCCTAACTGGACTGGTTTAGTCTTAAAGCAGAAGTACTCTTCTCAGTTCAGGGGCTTTTACCCTTACTGACTGAGTTGAATAATTTGATTTAATAAATCAAGAGAATTTGCGGTGGGTTTTACATACTTTCATTAGAGAAGGTATGTGTGGTATGGCTGCTGTTTGGTCATGTATTTAATTAAATTAATGTATTGACATCTTTGGTGGCGATGAGTCCAAGCGCATGTACCCTCTTGTTCTTTCGCCCCCAGTCTTCAAGCAGTGATTCCTGAGTTTACTAAAACTAGATTTTGAGGAGAAAGTTGTGGGTACTTACTTGCTATTCTTCCATTAAAACAATGGGGTTTAGTGACCCCCAAATTAAAGGGTTTGACCAGTTTCAACTTTTGACGTCAATCATGCCTAGCCCACCCATTCCCAAGCGAGTGCCTCAGCTGCTAGTCACCAATCGCTCAGAGCCTCCCTCACTCCTCCCTCTCACACTGGGACACTCCTTCTTGCTGAGGAGACCACGCCTGATGACAGGATAGTGCCCTCCTGGGAAAAGAGGCATTTCCACAAGGACTGAACTCAAAACCTAAGGGCTATAATACCGATGCTAGTGTTTCAGCCCCCAGGCAGCAGGAAGAGAAGACATTCTGTGTGAGGGGAGCGTGCAGGGAGCCGCTGAGGGCCCCCCTACCAGCCTAGAGCCCCGGCTGCCCCATGGAAGGGGGAGCGCCACTGCTTGGAGGGCCTGCCAGGCAGCCCCGCTGGCTCCATCATCACTTGTTGGAGTCCATTACTTGTGTTTTCTGTGGCTTTAACTGGCTTTGAAATCTTGCATAAAGCAAATGAAGCTGTAATCAAGGACTTTGTCACTCTCCCATATTTGCATCTAAGTGCTGCAGTTTGGGGACGGCTCATCAGTCCTAGCTCGGCTTACTCAGAAAGAGAGTTTTTAAAGGAACAAAAGGAAAACAACTTTAAAAGGATCTTAAGCATTTTGGGACTCTGCGATTTTGGAGACACAGCAGACAAAAATATTCTAATTCCCCCTTAGTTTATTTTGCATAATATATTGGTCCAAACAAGCTGGGGACTGGACTCCAAGCAGAGAGGAGGTACCTCTGTTTGCAATGCTAATGGGCTGTTTCACAGCTCCATCAGAGCAGGGCGGCCCAATGTGTGTGTCTGCCTCGCCAGGCAAGGAGAGCAGCCTGAACTGGAGCTCAGGAGCAGTCATCAGGAGCAGGAAGGAGCTTCCGGAAGTGAAGGCCTTACAGAGACAGGCATCATTTCAGTCCATAAAGCCTGGCTTGAGGTTTTAGAAACAATGTTGTAGAATCATCTATGTCCTGACTGAGTGGTTGGACTACATACATGGGTTACAATTTGCTTCTGTAGCACCATTTATGTTTTCAAAGATATATCTAAAACAAAGAAGCCCTACATGCTAAGTCAGGCAGAGAAGAAGATAAACTGGGGTCCAGGGTCTCCCCTACTCTGACCAGAGCCCTTCCTACAGCCCTCCCTGGAGACACCCCTATGGAGTCACTCCTAGGATCTCTCAGGATCACTGGATAAGTCCCCAGATTAGATGGAAAGTAAGGTTCCCTCTAATCACAATGAGCTGCAACTCTGAGCTGGCAATCTAGGCTTTACAGAAGGTGTGAAACTTCTTGGCTGATTCTATAAGGAAAAGGAGGAGAAAAAGTTGCAGCCAGTCTCCCAGTGGTATCAAAGAAAAATATTATGAAATGATTGTCAACTGTTCGGCTTCCTGGAAACCTGAACATCTATTTCTCCACTGTGATGGTCATTAGGGACACTGACCAGGCATTTCCCACTCTTTGTGATCTGGACGCATGGTAGGATTATCCTCCCTGCCCCTCTCCTGGGGTTGGATGTGGTTCTAGTTCTGTAACTAGTTCTGATTAATGAACATTAATGAGCATTTTACTGCTGATGCCAGACCCTACAATGCTCTGTCTTCTCTCTGGCACAGCAGCCAGTGTTCGAGATGCTGTCTGCCTGGGCTGCTGGGTGGCTACAGTGAATAAGCCCTCCTCACCCAGTGTTCCATGGTGGATTCACAGCATGAAGAAAAATAACGTTTTTCTGTTTCAAGTCACTGAGATTTGGGGACTATTTGTAGGTAATGCACAATCTAGCCAGTCCTGAGTAATACATCCACTCATGACACCACCACAGTTTCATAAAACAGAGGTCAAATTGATTGGCTTCATGCCAACAAAGCAGTCAGCCAGTTCATTAGCTAGTACTTATTAACCCTAAGAAGTGCCCTGTCACATAGCAGTCATACATAAAAAAAAAAAGAAAGAAAGAAAGTCTCTATCTTCAGAAGCTTGTCTAAGCTGAAAACACACATTTCACGTAGGCAGGCAATGGGAAATGTTTAAACATTAAAACATGAGGGTATTTACAGAGCTGGAACAAACAATCCTAAAATTTATATGGAACCACAAAAGACCCCAAAAGCCAAAGCAACCTAAAAAAAAAAAAAGCAAACCTAGAGGCATTACAATGCAGGACTTCAAGTTATATTACAAAGCTGGAGTGATCAAAACAGTATGGTACTAGCACAAAAATAGACACATAGATCGATAGAAAAGAATAGAAAAGCCAGAAATGAGCCCACGACTATATGGTCAATTAATCTTCCACAAAGCGGGAAAGAATATATCCAATGGGAAAAAGACCATCTCTTCAACAAATGGTGTTGGGAAAACCAGATAGCAACATGCAAAAGAATGAAACTGGACCACTTCCTTACACCAAACACAAAAATAAATCCAAAATGAATTAAAGACCTAAATGTGAAACCATTAAAATTCTAGAGAACGCAGTCAGTAACTTCTTTGACATTGGCCATAGCGACTTCTTTCTAGTTCTCTGAGGCAAGGGGAACAAAAGCAAAAACTACTGGGACTATATCAAAATAAAAAGCTTCTGCACAGGAAAGGAAACAATTCACAAAACTGAAAGGCACTACAGAATGGGAAAAGATATTTGGAAATGACATATCCTATAAAGGGTAGTATCCAAAATATATAAAGAACTTTTAAAACTTAACACCCCAAAAATGAATAATCTAATTAAAACATGGGCAGAAGACATAAATAGACATTTTTCCAAAGAAGATATCCAAATGGCCAATAGACACATGAAAAGATGCTCAACATCACTGACCATCAGGGAAATACAAATCAAAACTACAATGAGATATCACATCACACCTATCAGAATGGCTAAAATCAACAACACGTATATACAATGGAATATTACTCAGCCATCACAAAGGGTGAATACCTACCATTTGCACTGATGTGGAAAGAACTGGAGGGTATTATGCTAAGTTAAATAAGTCAATCAGAGAAACACAATTATCATATGGTTTCACTCATATGTGGACTATAAGGAATAGTGCAGAGGACCATAGGGGAAGGGAGGGAAAACTGAATGGGAAGAAATCATTGAGGGAGACAAACCATGAGAGACTCTTGACTCCGGGAAACAAACCAAGGGTTGTGGAAGGAAGAGGGGTGAGAGGATGGTGTAACTGGGTGATGGGCATTAGGGAGGGCACGTGATCTGATAAGCACTGGGTGTTATATGCAACTAATGAATCATTGAACACTACATCAAAAACTAACGATGTACTACTACGTGTTGGCTACTTGAATTTAAATTTAAAAAAAGATTTAAAAATTTTAAAAATTAAAAAAACAACAACACAAGAAACAACACGTGCTGGTGAGAATGTGGAGAAAGGATAATCCTCTTATACTGTTGGTGGGAACACAAACTGGTGCAGACACTTTGGAAAACAGTATGAAGTTTCCTCAAAAAGTTAGTTAAAAATAGAACTACCCTACAATCCAGCAATCATATTACTAGGTATTTAGTCAAAGAATACAAAAATACTAATTCAAAGGGATACATGCACCCCAATGTTTATATTCATAGCAGCTTTACTGACAACAGCCAAATTATGGAAAGAGCCCAAATGTCCATCAACTGATAAATGGATAAAGGAGATGTGGTATATATACACAATGGAATATGACTCAGCCATAGAAAGTATAAAATCTTGCCATTTACAATGATGTGGATGGAGCTACAGAGTATTCTGCTAAGCGAAATAAATCAGAGAAAGACAAATACCGTATGATTTCACTCATAGATGGAATTTAAGAAACAAAACAAATGAGCAAAAGGAAAAAAGAGAGAGAGAGAGAGGCAAACCCAGAAGCAGACTCTCAACTATAGAGAACAGCTGATGGTTACCAGAGGGGATGTAGGTGGGTAAAATAGGTGATGGGGATTAAGGAGAGTCATGATGAGCACTGGATGTTGAATGAAGTGTCGAATCACTATAATGTACACCTGAAATGAATATACTGGATTTTAAATAAGGATTTAAAAATTAATCAATAAATAAAATGTGAGGGTATTTGTTGTAAGTACCAAGGAGGTTCTACACTGGAGGTTAATTATAGACTAGACTGAATCTAGTCTAGTTAGAGACCAGAATGTATGTGTACCCTCCTAAAATTGATATATTGAAGCCCTAACTAATCCTTAGCATGGTTGTATTTGGAGTAAGGTAGTAGTTGAGGTTAGAGAAGTGATAAGAGTGGCCCCTGATATATAAGCATCATTTAAAAAAAAAAAAGACACTAGAGAACTCTTTCATTCTCTCTCTCCTGTGTCTCTGTGCACGCGCTAAGGAAGGCCATGTGAGGACACAGTGAGTAGGTGGTCATCTGCAAAGCAGAAAAAGAGCCCTTACCAGAAATCAACACTGCTGCACCTTGATTTGGGACTTCCAGCCTCCAAAACTGTAAGAGAATACATTTCTGCTGTACAGGCTACCCAGCCTGCATCATTTTGTGATGGCAGCTCAAGCAGACCAAGAGCATGGGAGGAATACAATTTTGGGTAAAGCTTCCAGGAGCACCTTCTGAAGGAGGCAGTACTTGCTCTGCCTTGAGGTGGGAAGCTGCGAGTAGCTACAAATGCCATTTGTTTTACATGTATTCTCTCATTTATGTCATACAGTAATACAACATACCATCTCCTATTGCAAATGAGGCTCAGTGAGGTGGGAAGCTGCCCAGCCCTTTCCTGTCTAACCTCACAATGCTGGATAGAGGGGAGTTGGTTGGCAGAAGGGGCAGGGCTCTCTAGATGGTTGGGGGAAGACATCTTCATTTTCAGAGACAGAGTAAGAAAGCAGACCGGAATGGGACCAAGGAGCCTTATCTAGAAGCAGTGGGACATACACTGGGGTAGGAAGGCTGGGTTGATACCAGATATGGCCATCTACTGGGAAAAGAGATGGGGAGTCCCCATGGAAATACTTAAATATTCAATCTAAATACATATTTAATATGTATCTAAATCTTTTAAAATCTGATCTTAGAACTGTGATTGGATGTGAGTAGATTCTTCATAGTCAGGTACAGTTTTTTTCTGGCCATCTTAAAAATTGATCCAAGTCAGTTTTAAGATGTCCTTAAAAGCCCTCACCACTGTTTTTTGATTTGATGTATTTCATCAACTTGACACAGCCTTGGGACAGAAGCCTGATCCAGGAAAACTGGACTCTACATTGACTGCTTTCAGACAGTCAATCTAAAGAGGGAGAGGGAAGGAGGATGCATGAGTCACAGGAAATGTCCAAACCTCATTACTGCCCAAAATTTCATACTCCAAAATAACAAAACTTTAATGCCCCTGACTGAGTCTTCTCTGGAGCTTGAGTTTGCTGGAGAGAATAGTGGATTGCCACTCTGCCCAGCAGCTGGCTCAGCCTTCTTTCCTGCTGTTTTAATAGCCTTTGAGGTAATAACCTGTTTCATTAAGACAAAGACCCAAACCCTTTAAGCCCTAGCAGAGATGAGCTTAAAAATGAGAAGCTCTGGGTGGCCATGTGAGCTACTGAAACTCTTCCACTCCTGTTTTCCTGAATTCTGTCCTCTTCTAGGACAGGAGCTCCTAAATCAGGAGACCACAGAGCAGCTTTGGCAGCCTACTGGTCACTTGAAATTTCATACAAAATATTGGATAAATATGCATGTTTCCAAGGAGAAGGTCGCTACCTAAAATATAAGGACCCTATGTCTGTAAAAATGATCTCAGCTCTAGAGGGTTTTTACCTTGACTCCTCCTGAAACTACTAGAGTCCAGACAGCCAAAGCGGCTCATCAGAAAAGGTGTTGAATATACACACAGGCAGAGTCATGTTTAATCCCTAGCTTGACCAATACCATTGGCAAGGGGTTGCAATACTCTAACTTCAGTTTCTTCATAGAAGTTGCACACTCTTTCCTTTGCAGGGCTGTGGTCAAGATCGGAGGTAAAGTGTATAGCAGGCACTAAGTAAAACCATTCTTCTTTTAGTATTCCTATCCAAGCTGAAATTAAATAATACTATCTTCTCAAGGCCTCCATGCACCTCCACAGAATTCTTTCAGGGTAATTTCAATAAACTCTGTTGTGTGGATCTGTCAGGGTGGAGGATGTCATTCAATGGAGGGTCTAATGGGCCCCCAAAATCCAGGAAACAAAGCCAAAGAAAGAATCAATGCAGTGGTGAGTTTTTCAGGCCACCTGTGGGCAAAGATCCACCATTATCTCCTCATGATGTGGGGGAAAGACCACTATTGTAGGAGCCCCCACATCGACGTTCTTCTTTGAGCTCCATAGCTCTTAACCCTGGAGAATTCTTTCAACCAATGACTTCAACTCTTTGGTGGAATCAGAAAAACTAATACCTGCCTTGCCTTTTACATAGGACAGTGATGCAGACAAAAGAGAATCTTGATCACATGAAATGAAATAATGAGCGTGAAACAAGTCTGAAAGCATTTCAAGGGCTGCAGAAGTAAGGAATGGTCATTACCATCAACATCGCGATTTTCATCATCAATCCACAAAGGCATCTTCACAGGACAAATAAGCGAACTGGGTTAGAGACAAAAGAATAGTGCTGCCCAAATAAGCAAAATGATCTGGCCTCAGACAGTGGGAGGCGAGCCATCTGTTCCCTTTCTCCTTTTGATTTTCCCCAAGACATGTGAGGAAATGTCGCCTGATTCTGTATGTGGGCACTCATCTCCTCTATGACCAATGTGCACCAATTTCCTTGTTTTATATATTCATAAAATGACACCCATTAACAAGCTCCTTATGTCAACCCAACTATGAAAGCCTCCTCCTCCTCCTGCTGCCGTTTGCTGCTGCTCCCCATTTCTTCCACACGCATACGTGACCCTAACTGTCCTTCTCGGCCATGCTTTTCTATCTTTTCTATCCACAGGGATACCTGGCGAACTCCATGTAACCAAGTTCCTGCTCATCCCTCAAAGTCTAGCTCAGATGCCACTTTATGAAGATGTCTCTATCTTCAGCCCACCCCTCCCCAAGCTGGCCCCTCTACCTTCTGCATTCCCATAAACCCATGGAATCTGGGAACACTGGCCATATAATATGCACTTTTGAAAGTCAAACAGGTACCTATTAATTATAACCACCAGGGTAACAGATATAAACAGAGTCTGTGAAATACATGGTCCCTCTATGTCTGGGTTGCAAATGCAGGCCCTTTACCATGTGGCACCTAATATTGTGATCTTACTGCTCCTTGAAGGGGTCTTTTCCCCCCAGTTGGCCTCCTATTAGACAAGACTCCTCTTGCTTCTCCACCACCATTCCACATTTACCTAGTGCATTGCCTTAAATCTGCTTCCATGTGGGAAGGATCTGCAATGGGGATTTGCATGCAAAAGCTTACTGGGACATACTCTCAGGAAAACCATCTGTGAGAGAGTGAGGAAAGGAGGACTGCGTGGGGAGAGAAGTTAGCATGTGATGTAGCAGTGACTCCAGACCATCCTACAGGCAGCCCTAAAGCTGGGGTGGCCCCTCAGATGGAGGCAAGGGGCTCAAGACTTGGTACTTTATTAGCCAATCAGGTGCAGTCTGCCTTCAAGAAGGGGATATACTTAGGAGAAGGTGTGTGTATACCAATGCCTGGGAATCTTCATTGTCATCTTAGAAATCTGTCTACCAGTCCAGAAGGGGGAATATCAGTGCACAGTAGAATCCACTATAACCAGTTACTACCAATCAATGAACTACAAAGTTAGGGATGCCGAGGGCATGACTGTCAATTCTCTTCACTCCACTTGATTCTCACTGGTGGTATCTCTTCTTCCCATGTGCCTCAACTCAAGCAGTGCAGAACCCCAATTCCCACTAGGATTCTAAACCAAGACGGTTGTTCCTGTACTCATACCTGCTACGCGCAGCCCCTGGGAGCCAGACCCAGATAAAGGCAAACCCAAACTCAACTGAGATGAGTCTGACATGTTCAAAAGCATATTATTCAGAAATGTAAAAAAAAAGAAAGAAAGAAAGAAAGAAAGAAAGAAAGAAAGAAAGAAAGAAAGAAAGAAAGAAAGAAAACATTTTGTCCCCCCAAAAGGAATACTTTCAATAGCTGATTTCTTAAAGTAGTGATAACTGGCCAGGCCCCAGAGGAAGTCTGCCCGTGTCCAAAGTCTGCTTCCACCACTTACTGTGGATATTTGGGCAAGTTGTTTAACCTCTCTGTGCAAGTTTCTTTACGTGTAGAGTGGGCATAATGCTGCCCTCCTAGTGGAATTATTGTGGGGATTAAATAAGAGAGTGCATGCATATAGACTATTTCCCATTCCCCTCCAAATCCACACTGCATCCATCTATCTTGCTTGGTCTGCATCCCCAAGAGACTGACCTACAGTAACTGTATTAATGGGATCCCTTGCCCTCTGGCTTCTGAGTGGGTCTAGCCAATGGCATGCATGGGACAGAGATCTGAGGGGTGTTTTTTTGTCCTGGCTCCCTCCCTCCATGGTGACCTCAGGCTGGCTGCATCCCTCAGCCAAAGGTCATAGCAGCTGTCAAAATGCCCCTTCCACCCAACTCTCTTTTTCCAGGGTCTAGTGATTGGTCCCCACCTCTGCTCCTTCAGGTCAAGGGTGGTAAGTCCCTGACTATTACTTCCCCACAGAATACTGCACTGTCCTGCATGGTTTCCCTCTGTCCTCTTATCCTTCTGTAAATAGACCTTCTAACTAGTTTCACTTTTTTCCTGCTAGGACTTGTACATAACTGGCCTGTAGCCAGCATTTGCTAATTGTTAGGTGTTAACAATGGTGGAATTCTGCCCACAAACGGTTTGGTCTGTACAGCCCTGTTGGGCATAGTTCCCATCCCTCTGCCTGAGCCCCACCTCACTGAATGCAGCTCCAATCTCAGGGTTGAATGAGGACCCTGCAACATCTCAGAGGTTCCTGGTCTACTCTATTGCCTCTGCTAGGGTTCCCCTTCTCGCCACAGGCTGCCTCCAGAGCCCTGGGCTTTGTTGTGTTTCCCCACGGGCCTCTCATAAACTCTCATGGGGAGTCCAGGGGAACTCCTGCATGGCGAAAGCACTTTCCATCTGTTCTCCAGAGTACCCAGTATTTCCTGGGTGGCCTTCTGGCCTATCCTTCCCTCACAGGGATCTGTGGCCAGCCCACTCCTCAACCTACTTCAACCTTTTCTCTGTGTCCTCGAAAAGCACATTTGTTAAACCTACTGGCTATCGCAGACATTCAAGTGCTTACAAAAACCCACAGTGGAAAGCCCTCAAGGCCTAGTTTCCTGTGTAGCCAGACTGAGCCAACCAGAGTCAAAAGACAGCAAAGAGGATAGTCACTCATTAGGTAAAGCGGAGACTGGCACACATGGGCTGACTGAGAATGTCAAGCCAACAAGAACTGACTGGGCTGTAGGAGCACTGACCCCAGAGCAGGAACACCCACATCAAGACCCCACACCTGCCCCTACAGAGAGGATAACCCCGCTGACCCAAAGCCCACAGATTCATGAGACCAAAGCTCATTTCGCAGTGCGCCACATCAGCCAGCACCCATTATTAAGCAGGAAATCACACTTCTGTGTGGGGTCAGCAGTCTATCCATTCAGGGGAAAATGGATTTTCTGAGAAAATGAAAAACATTAATTTACTCTCAAATTTTATTGGGGGAAATTTCTGTTGAATTTGAATACAGATGGGAGATAAAAGATGCTGGAGTACTCCATTCTTTCGTTTATTAATGAAGTAGGATACATAAAAGGCCCATTAAAATTACATAGAAGCCTCATAAGCATCTTTCATATCTTCTTACTCAGTCATTTTCGTGTCTCGAGAGCAGCATTTCTGTGAGAAGGCATTATCCAAATGAAGCGGCACCCACACTCACACATAAACACAGTTTAGTTGTATCCATCCATCCATCCATCCATCCATCCATCCATCACTTCAGTAGCAGTATGTTGAGCACTGAGTATGTGCCAGACATTGCCCTGGTTACTGGGACCATAAATTAAGTTCCTTGCTCTGAAGATGCATAGAGTTTAATGGGGAAATGGAAGTGCAAATAGGCAATTAGGGGCTAAGAAGTCTGTGGGTCCTGAGAGTTCAGGTTAGGACCATGTAACTCAGACTTGGGACAAAGACACCAGGAAAGGCTTCTAGCTTGAGACCTAAAGGTAGGAAAGGATTCACCTGGTGAAAAGGAGAGATAGAAAGAGAGCAGAGTGTTCCAGCCCAAAGAAGGAGCACCACAAAGGCTCACGGAAGGTCTGCAGTAATTCAGTAAGACCAGCGCAGAAGGTTTAAAGGGAACAGAAAGAAGGTAGAGGAGAAAGGAAAAGTTCCAGGCAAACAATGGTAAGGAATGTGACTGGACAGGTAAGAAAAAGTCTAGGCTGATGGGGGAAGCTTTTCTGGAGGTAGTGAGTTTTGGTCAGGGAGTTGAAAGTCATGGTCATACTGGGTGCATTCTGGGGTGAGAAGGAGGTGGTTGTGGATACAGACGTGCATTCGCAGAAAATCACCTGTGCTACTGAGACCTAAACATCATTCATGTATTCATCCATCCATCCACTCTTCGAATTTTGATTGGCCCTCTAGTATGTGGTAACACTATGCCAGTCCCAATAGAGGTCTAAGAGGAATCAGACATGAATCTATGCCTTTGCCTTATACTTAATCCAAAAGTTAAGCTTCACTGTTTTGGAAAATGTGCAGTAACTGGAGGTGGGGGAAGGGTGTTGAGGCTTGTAGGGGGAACTCAAAAGTTTGAAGGGGAATAAAGTCCCCTCTTTGACTTCAGAAACCATTACTGTGAGAAGAAAGAAGTGACACTTGCTGGTCCTCTTTAAAACTGTCTGACCTTTCCACTGACCACATAGGTCATTATCACAAAACAATGACTAATTGAGCCACCCCTCTACCTTCCCTCTTGACCCTGAAGCTCCTGCCTGGTCCTGTGCATCAGCTCACAAGGCAGAGAGCACATTCCTTGCTGGATGTGTAGGTCTGGCTGTAACACTATTTGGCTGTCTGACTTTGGTGCAGTTATTTAATCATTCTGGGCCTCAGTGGTTCGAGTCTCTAAAATGCAAATGGTCATATCCACCTTGCAAAGTTGTTTAAATAAATCATAGCAAATCATATGTATTTATCGTTGTAAACTTGTTTAAAGAAAACGAAAACAGTTGTACAGTGAGTGCCAACAGTTCTATATAAATTCTGGTGGAATAGGATTTGGTGGAGCAAAGTCAAGGGAAAGCTTTGGGAGAAGATGGTTCCTAGCTGGACTTTGAAAATCATCAGAGCAGATCTGTGTGGGTCACTTTAGTCATCACCTTGCATGGAGGCAGAGTCCTTTCAGGCATTAATTTATATATGCCTTCAATAAATAAGAATCATCCCCGCACTCGCCTCTCTTGACTCCATTGCCAGGAATTGTTTCCCATCTTATCTTCCAAGGTTCTGTCAATGTTGTCCAACCTCCAGCACCAGACACACCTTCCCTGACCATCCTTTACCCATTTGCCAGCCTTTGTAGTGCGGTCACACTTTAGTGGTCATAGGCTTCACAGGAAATTGAGATTGTTTACACCTCTGACTCTTCCTGAGATCTCTTTAACATCAGAGATCGTGTCTCCTTTTGTGTCTCTAGCAATATTAGATGCCTAGTAAATGTCTGTTGAACAAAGTGTGTACCATGCTTTGTAGTTTATAAAATGATTCCATGTTCACCATCTCAGAAAATTTTAGGTGCTCCCCAGAACGATCCTTGGAATAGGCTGGAAAGACCCATATGTTAGCTCACCATAGAGCTAAACATAGAATCACAATGAAGTGCTATATGAACTTCAGTTACTTCTCAAGAGCATGGATTCACAAGTCTAGGCTGTGGGCAAGTCACTCACCTTACACACTGGGAGATCTGAAGGAGATAAGATACAGGGAAAGGTGACATATTTAATTAGAGAGACAAAAATACTGCATTACAAATCTTTTAAAGGGTTTTAGCAAGGCCCCATGGAAAAGGAGAAAAAGTGGAGATTTGAGTTAAAAATAAATAAAAAAATAAACAAATACACAAGATTCTAACACTACCTCTGCCATTTACAAGCTGAGTGATGTCTAACAGACGGGGAGAGAAAGAAATCAACCCAACTGCTTAGAATCTCTTTGCTTATCTTCAAAATGAGGACAGTAGTATTTGACTTGGACTACTGCAAAAAATAATTTTTAGATGTATGCTAAATATACTGTTTTCAGGCAAATACCCAATAAACAGTAACCCACCACTCTCCAACCCTCCCTTGGAGTTTAGAAAATGGGGTAGCATCATATTGGAAGAGAAGTAGTAGCGACTTTATGAAAGAGGTAACATCTAAACTGGACTTCCGTGGCTGTTCTACCAGAGATGCGGATAAAAGGTATTTCAGGGGAAAAATGGCAAGTATAAAGTGTATGGTTCAAAGAAGAGATATGTGAGAGTGAGTTTGTGTCTGTAGCATATGTGTGTCTAGGTACATCGGTGTGCAACTGTATGGGAATATATTTGTGTATATATATTTGTGTGTACATGTATGTGTACATGCAAGTGTGTGTAGAATGTGTATGCATTTGTGTATGTACAGCAGAGAAATGGGAAATGAACTTGGAAACATGGAGTCAGACCTGAGAAGCCCCCACATGGACATGATTCGCAGAGCAAGTGGTTCACTCTGTAGAATTTGGGGAGGAGGGGGATGAGGCAAATTGCTAAGCAGCAAAGGGCACGAGTGAGTCAGCCTTGTAGAAGACAAGGGCAGCATCAACTTCATGGCTCATTGGAGGGATGGCAGGTCAGATCCGGGAAAAACGGGCAGTGAGGGTAGGCTGGATGGAGGGATTCCACACAGGATGGGAAGGAAGGACCAGTTACTGAAGGAGTGAAACAGAAAATACTTTTCAGGTGGCCAGTTCATGGGGAAAGGAGGAGTTACCGCTGAGTCCAAGCTGTGTAGCAGAGCCACTAGGGAAACATGGTGTGCCTAGCGGGTTTATAAATCAGAGGGATATGGAAAGAGTCAGGGCCAAGTAGCCAACTAGGCTTTCTAGTTTGGGAGCAGGCAGCAGCAATCATTTTAAAGCTATATATTAAAGTTCAAATTCTCATTAAAAAAATAAAAAATATAAAAATATAAAAAGAAACCCCCCCCTGGATATCCTATCATATGAACCTGATTCCAGTATATCTTCAAGATTCCTAGGTTTCCTGAGAGAATACTCATCTGAAGGCAAATGCCAGGGGAGAGGTAACACCCTCTCTGTAGTTAACCAGTGGCCCAGGGAAGAGGTAATGCTCATTAGTCATCAGTCAGAAAGCTCTCAGAGGACAGGCCCCCATAGACAGGGATGAAAGAACGATGCAAGCAAAATGCTAAAATGCTTTGGGGGCAGCAGAGGAACAGTTATATGCCACAGGGCAATCAGAGACATTCCCATGAGGTCCTAGCATTTAATCTGGGGTGGGGGTGCTGAGAGCAGAGGCAGGGAGAAGGTGGACATTACAGATTTTGCCAAGGGACAACCTGAAGGCATCAGGGACCGACAAAAGAGCGATTTCCTTAGTCTTCAGGACATTCCAGAGTATTACTACAAATACGATCATGGCTTTAGGCTCCAGACTGAGGTGGAGACTCATTACCTTGCCCACGGAGAGTGAACTAGGCATGAGGTCCCTTCACAATGTAGCCCTGAGCCTTCTTTGCCTCTTGCTCCCTCTCATCCTGACAGACCACATAACATAAATGTTGTCATGGTCATGCCTTCCCTAGAGGATGAAATGGATCCCTGAGCCTTTGAAGCATAGGAGAAAAGCCGACAGTCTCAAGGCCAGCTTCCAGGAACTCAGCTTTGGATGCACCCCACTGAAGTCTCAGCTGAAAGCCCTACAAAGTCAAATACCCAATAAACAGTAACCCACACCTCTCTAGGCATGAGGTCCTTTCACAATGTAGCAACAACTCAAGGGTCCCATGTTGGTGACATCACCATCTTCCCCTGATTTTTCCAAATGTGATTGTTTATTTAATGTTATTTAATAATAACATATGACATGTTATTATTAAAGCATATGTAATTGAGGGGCAGTAGGCCCCAGTACCCCATCCCTAGCTGAAAAGCAAACCCCACCGCATGTGACAGACAGCCGCAGGACATCATGACGAGGGCTCAGTCAAACTTACTATGTCATCACAAATATCATGATGTGCCTCAGCAGGTACAAACTCTCTTGATAAACAGCACCCAGAGAAGAAGCATATTCTGGGAAGTGAATGACCCCAAAGTCATTAATTCTGGGTTCTGGAATGAATTACATAATTTTACTGGAGGATTACTTATTTTGAAATTTTTGTTGATTTATACAGAGTACTATCCATTCACTCAACTGAAATCTTACTGAATACCTGTTACCAGACAATAATAATTTTTAACGATGTATGCTCACTTCAGCATCAGGCATAACTACAGGACAAGTAAGGCACATTAAAGATGCTTAGAATGGGAAACTCAGGAGGCTTGGAAAAACTTAAACAGCTCGAGGCTCCAGAATTCCAGCCTCCCCACTAGAATGCTCAGGCCTTTCTCTAGCCCTTCTAATCCAGCATCAAAGCTCAGTTTCAGCAATTCATGGCAGAGAATGTACTTTTTTAGTAAAAGCCTAAGATGTTTTCAGGTAGGTAGGATCTGCACAAGTTCATCTATAGCCCCTTAGACCTTTACCCAAGTCCTCTGTTTTTTGTTGTTGTTGTTTTTAAGAAAAAAAGCTTTTTAAATATGTATCTGACACGGTCTGTCATCTCTTCCATGTGATGACAGCTAATATTCACGATAGCTTTTCTGGTCTCCTTAATCTTTGTCTATTTCATGTTAAATAGATCCTTGTCTTTCAACTTTCCATGGGTGAAATATATTTGAGGGGATAAGAATAAACCCACAAATCAAGACATACAAAGACAGATAGCCATAAACCGTGGCTATTAATCACAGGGAGGCAACCTGGATCTATTGCTAACAAGTGATCCTAAATTAGCAAAGGGATTCAATCAAGGAGGCCCAAGAAGCCCAAAAGCCTCATCCAAGTCTTTGTGTTTGCAACCCTTACTCCTGGTTGGCCATCATCTCCAGGTTTCTAGGACTAGACAAACAGGTCAAAATAATCTGTATCATGCTGTGTTTTGTTTTGTTTGTGTAATTATATATCCTGTCACGCTGCTGCTATACAGGTTGGGAACAAGGAAAAGGGGCCGGGTTGGTGGCAAAATGCACTGCTTGCTGGATTCATCCATCGTCAACCTATGGAAGGAACATTGCTTTACAATCAAACTTCACACACAATACCTTCTTTTCATGGACTGATTTCTCACCCCCACACACAACCCATCCCAGTTACGCTTTAGTCATTTTCTGCTGAAGAGTTTTATGTCCTTTGGTTAGTAGCAACAATTTCATAATTATTATAAAAAAGGGTATCAGGTCTTTGTTAAAGATTCATGTTTTGTATGAAACCTTCTGAAGACTTTTCAGAGAAACTGGTACTTTGAATTTGGCAGAATGTCATGACCATGTCAGTAAGAACAGGCCATTTATATTGGGGAATACTGAGACATGAACTTGGGTAAGAACAGTAGCTTCATATTCTGGAGAAACTAGAACGTGGGAATATTACAGAAACTGAGAAGTCTGAGAGCACTCGTGTGAACATGCTGTTTTAGGAGATTAACCTGGAGGCCCTGAGCCGGACGCATCTGCTTGGAGCAGGGGCCGGGAGGCGGAGTTCTTGACTGGGGCCTTTGGCCACCATGCAGCTGTGCTATGATCAGTGTTTGCCCCAGGTGGCTCAAGTGAAAACGGGAAGAGAAATTAGGCAGATCCTAGAGACCAATCCTGTAGGAAGCAGGAGAGAAACAGAAGTTAGCCTTGGCCCTGCAGGCACAGACCTGGATGACTGGAAACATGGTGAACTGTTACGATTCTGTTTCCATCTGCCGAGGTCACGAAGAGTGTGTAGGTAGGAAGGGGCATCCAGCGCATAAGGGAAACAAGAGCCACAGACCAGGCATACTTGTATGCTCCCTTCATTTATTCAAAAAAGACCCATTTGCTACTCTAACTCTATCATACTGTATTGGTGCAAACAAACAAAACAAAGAAGAAAACATTAATCTGACCACATTGCTGGGTTAAGAGTGGAGTAGGATATTCACAGATGTCTGAAAAACAGGGCAGTTTATAACATATACACCCCAATGCTAAGTGACCACAAAGCTACAATGAAGCAAATGGGAACTCATCACCTCTGGATGGAAACACAGTATACTGAAGAAACTTAAGAAAGGGAAGGAAACAGAGGGATGGGTCTTCAGGGTCACCTGAGACACAGCCCATCCTCCTGGCTGCATTCACTGACCAAGGTAGGAAAGGCAGGCAGGACAGTTGCCAGGGCCAGGCCTGCCCAGCAAGCCCTTCTAGCTTTGTCTTAAAGAAAATATGGCTGCACGCAGGTCTGTGCTTTTTAATTCAGGGACTCTTCTCACAAATGTAACCAAGGTGCCAGACTCAATGAATGAGATTGAGCTATTCCTTCTTCCTTGTTGGGGCTAAAGGGGAGCAAAGAAGAGACTGGCAGAAGCTGGCAGGCCTGACGTGGGAAGATGGGTGGAAGGATGAAGGTGTTCTCTCCCTTATATTATTTTTCGCGATCTGAGCAAATGCTACCTCGCTGTTTATCCTAAGCTAACAAAGAATTTCAGCTATATTCTTCATGTTGCTAATCACTTTAAAATAATTTGGAGTGTATGTGTTATATCTCCCATCTAAATCTTAAGCTTCTTGGAGGCAGAGTCTGGGTTCTATTTATTCACAAATTCCATGGCATCCGGCGTTAAGACACTCAGTAAAGAGTAGCTCACTATCTCACTGGATTTCCATGAAATCTGGGGAGAATCCAAGGCCCAAAAAGAGGAATATAGTATATGAAAGGGAAAAGATGCTCTATCTGGATGTCAATCAACTAAAATTTAAATATAGAAAATGCTGCATCCTCAGTTAAGGGAGGGAAAGCTATCACCTGCTTCTCCACTTAAAGGCAAATTCCAGGGCGCCTGGGTGGCTCAGTGGGTTAATGCCTCTGCCTTCAGCTCAGGTCATGGTCTCAGGGTCCTGGGATCGAGGCCCGCATCGGGCTCTCTGCTTGGCAGGGAGCCTGCTTCTTCCTCTCTCTCTGCTTGCCTCTCTGCCTGCCTGTAATCTCTCTCTGTGTGTCAAATAAATAAATAAAATCTTAAAAAAAAAAAAAGGCAAATTCCACACCCCTGAGCATGACCTAGGACTTCAGATAGGAATAAGGAAGTTATAAGGCCAGGGAAACGGAGGAGCTGGAGGTTAGGACTGACTGGCAAGTCCCTTTGAGAAGCAGAGAGAGACAGTTGATTAAAAGAAGAGAAAATACATGGATTTGTCCTAATTCCATGAAGGAAAACTTTTCACATTCATCATTATACCTCTAGCCCTTAGCACAACTACTGATAATAAAAGTGAGCTGATATCCGTGAAGCCATGGGTAATCTATTAATGGATACTGGGAATGGATGAATGAATTCTGGGCTAGGTGGAGGTGCAGGCTTAAAGGAGAAAGGTCAGGAGAAAGGGAACCAGATCCCCTGTGTTTGTTCAGCCACTTCTCCAGCTTAGAAGGAAAGGCAGGAACTCAGGACTCAAGCTCCGCTTAGGATAAAAGGGAAGAAGTGGACTCTGTGGCGAAGAGCCTCATTTCTGCCATACTTCTTGGGACATGGAACCTGTGTGTGTGAAAAAATATGAAATATTCCTTAACAAATTTTTTTATTTGATTATAGTTGACGCAAAATAGTTTTAGGTGTACAACGCAGTGATTCAACTTCTCTACATGATGCTATGGTCACAAGCATAGCTACCATCTGTCACCATATGATGCAATCACATACCATTGACTATATTCTTTATGCTGTACCTATTACTCCCATGACATATTCATTCCATAACCGGAAACCTGAATCTCCCACTCCCCTTCCCCCATTCCATTTTGCCCTTCCTCCACCCCCATTCCCTCTGGCAATCATCAATTTGTTCTCTGAATTTATAGGTCTGATCCTGCTTTTTGTTTGCTTGTTTATTCATGTTTTTTAGATTTCACGTATGGGTAGAACACAGGCAGTACTTCCTTCGACATCAGCCGTAGCATTTTTCTAGATACGTCTCCTAAGGCAAGGAAAAAGCCAAAATCAACTATTGGACTATCAAAATAAAAAGCTTTTGCACAGCACAGAAAACCATCAAGAAAATAAAAAGGCAACCTACTGAATGGGAGGAGATATTTGCAAATGATATATCTGATAAGGGGGTAATATCCAATATATATAAAGAACTTATATAAGTCAACACCACAAAAAACAAAACATCTGATTAAAGAATGGGCAGAGGACCAGAACAGACACTTTTCTAAAGTGTTTTTCTGACAGACAGACAAAAAGATGCTCAACATCACTCATCATCAGGGTGATGCAAATCAAAACCACAAGGAAATCTTTTTTTAAAGATTGATTGATTGATTTAAGAGAGAGCGAGAGAGCACACATGGTGGGGGGGAGTTGCAGGGGCAGAGGGAGAGGGGGAAAGAGAATCTCAAGCTGACTTCTTGCTGAGTGTGGAGCTCATGGGGCTCCATCTCAGGACCCTGAGATAAGGGCCTGAGTGGAAACCAAGAGTCAGACACTCAACTGACTGAGCTACCCAGACACCCTACAACATGAAATCTTCTTAAAGTTAGACCTCATTATACATGTGGACTGAATGTGATCAAATGGGATGAACAGAACTGAACTGTAAGATGGAAAAATGAACAGAAATGGACCAAATTCACCTAAAGAGATAGAAAGTTTTCTCCTTGGACTTTTAGACTGGCTTTGGCCGGTTGGAGCTACAGAGTCACAGAGACACATTCTAGTTATCCAACAATTACTGTAATCGTGAAAGGCATGTGAAGGTGTGTGACCATCAGATAAACCACCTAGGGTTACAGGATTTAGCCCCTCCCTGTGCTGGCCTGCGGCTCCCTCTGGGCAGGTCTTATCTTCCCCGCACACATGCTGTTCTGGGTTTTATGTATGAACTTTAGGGGGAAAGGCATCCAACTGTGCAGAAGAAATGAAAGATTTTTCTCCTTTTTAAAACTTTTTTTTAATGCTTCTTGAGGGGCCTAATGCATTGGAGAGCTATCAAGAATTCACAAATGAAGGGACAGCAATAGCACAGAGAGGACACCCAGAGCAGCCCTAAGGTTCCTACCTTGCCCGCAGGAGGGGCTGGGGGCTTCAGGTCCTAAGGACGAACAGGAAGGGAAGGAGAACAAGACCCAGAGAAGGGGAGGAGGGCTTCAGGGCAAGGGCAGGAGTCCAGGGGCGGAGAGCACCGGTGATGAACGAGGAGTGCTGAGGAATCAGGTCCGAGGAATACGTTTGTCCTTCCCATCTGATGGGGCTGTAATTACAGGGGGATTGAGCTGATGAAGCACGGAGGACCTTTTCCGCTTACGTTCGCATCTTCCCTCCATAATCATCTTTGAGAAAAACGTTAACTTGGAGTTGGATAAATGGCTCAGAAAACTTAGATCATCGACTCAGTGGGTGTGGAGGCCCTGCAATTGGGCTGAGTTTTTCCAGAGCCATGCGTTTTGCTGTGAGAAGACCCAGCTTGCCTGTATGTGCACCTGTCCAGGTACCAGGGCAGATCGCTGAGATAAAACATGGCAATCTGAAGTATCTGTCCCCCGGGTCCCGTTTCGAAAGGGCTCTCTTCCAGAATGCAGATGGGCAACATACAAGCTACTTAGGAGAAAAGCATGGCGTCTGCTCATAGTGTGTTTGGGAAAAAACAATCTCACCCATGAAGAGGTCAAGATAGTAAAGAGTGAGGCTCAGCCTCTGGGGGTCACAAATCATGGAGGTCAGGGGGGCATGGAGCAGTAGGGAAAAGTTTTCTGGAATAGGTAGGACATCATCTAGGCCCTGGAAACTAAAGGGAAGATATGGAGGCAGGCCTTTCAAGGTAGCATCAGGAGAGATTAAATAGAGGCACACGAGTTGGAGTGTGGTGAATGAAGGGAGGTGCTGAGCACATTCTTTCGACAACCTCCCTTTTTTGGGATTCCCCCCCCCAATACCCCTTTGCCCATGGATATTTTCTTATGACCTCAGTTGGTAGTGTCTTCTATTTCCTCTGAAACCTGGTAACATATTGCTTTCATGCCTTTCTAGGCATGCATCATATATTGCCTTGAGCTGAGGTTATTTACTTACCTGACCCAAATTTCTTACTAGACTCCAAGCTGCATTATGTCCCTACTATGCACCTTCCCGAGACCAGAAATTTAGTATGGGTTCCTTGGATTCAGTAACTTATTAATGAATGATAGAGGGTATGTTTGGCCCGTCTGGTAGGGAGGGGGAGGTCTGACTGCCCCTGGCAGATCTGATGTAAGTGCACTTAAATACACTTAAACTTGGAAACCTGGAAATCTGAAGAGAGCCAAATGCTTATCACTGCAGTGCCTTGCTGCTCAACACCCTCTCCTAAAGTGTCTCCCTTTTCTGTGTCTTTTGTAGTTTGGGGTCTGGGTTCACCGGAAGTCTCTATGTCCGCATGCTCCTCCTCACTGTGCACCCCAAGCACACACAGATAGATAATTATTTGGAGAGCAATTGTAAAAACTGAAATTATGGTAGCTTCAACATAAATATCTGTTTCAATATATGGATAACAGTATAGGATAGACACTTTACGATCCCAATGTAGAAGGAATCATCTGAATAAGATTCATGATGTATTTTTTTTAGTTATTTCCCTTTAACAGAATTTTTTTTTTCACTTGTATCAGTTGGTCGGAGTTCTGCTGGCTACCCTCCTTTACACTGTTTGGTCCCAGGCTGACCTCCAAGGACTGAATCACCCAGGCTCCCACGCACTCTGACTTCCGAGGCCCGGACAGGAGGTGAGGGGGGAGAGGTGAGGGCAGTCAAGGGCACTCATTTAGCTCCCTCCCTGCAGGTCTGGGGGTGGCAGTAGTTGTGTTAGGGACCAAAACTCTCCCTCTGTAACCAGAGCTCCCACTCTCTGGATCCAGCAACCGCTTTGCTCCTTCAGGCCTTGAGTAGCTAACGCTGCTCATGCACGCTGCTCTTGCCACCTCTGGGAACTTCAACACCTTCTGTTGATACCTCTTAACCCTGCTGACGCCCCCACCTTATTGGGGGGCATCCTATCCCTGTTACCTGCAAGGATCCTGACAGACACGGAGTCCCATGGACCCAAGAAATGTTCAGTGAGCAAAAGGATGGTCACTTTTCTATTTCTACCCTGATCCAGGATCAGCCTGATCTTTGAAGGGGCACAAAGCAATGCTGGGATATTTGGGCTCATTGGAGACTAGCTTCTATAGATTTGCTCAGCGTCTGAAGCCTCCATCTTGACTAAACAAGTAAAACTGTGAAAAACCACATCAAGAAGTTTAAGATGAGCACAGTCGAAAATCTCAGAGGAAGCAAACTCCTCGGCCCTGCCCTCGGCACGTTGTGGAAGGAAGCCTCTTCTGCATGTATGTTCTTACCTTGGAGCTAATAGGAGTTTCAGAAAGGAAGGTTTATGCTGAACCCTGAGAAATGTTTTACTTACTTCTTGCTAATTTTTTGAAATAGGGAAAGGGAAGAAGACATGTGTAAAAAGTAATTGCAGTTCAGATATCATCAAGTCTCTTATTTTCATAGCGGTAAATTCAGTCTACAGAGGTAGCTTTGTGTTTGGTTGCTGCCTATTAGGGAGCTGGTTTCGCTGGAGGGTGTTCAGGTAGACCTTCTGTGGCAGTGTCAAGGTCAAGGAGGCTCCTAAGGAAGAAGCAGACTACACTGTATGGAACTCACCAGATGGTTGAGGCCTCCTGTACCTGGATTTGGGGGACAGACTCTAGGGGTTCTAGTACCTTCTTCATTCTGAGCACTCCTCTGCCAAAATAAGACTCTCACCCCAAGTGGCCCTCAGCTTTTGTGCTGTGCAAGCTCACTCTTCATTGGTTAATTAAATGTGCACACCATTCTGTCTGTGCAGTTGTCAAAATTGCTTTTAAGTTTGTTTCTGTCAGGGCTCGATGCCACAGCCTATAGGCTCCCCAGGGGCAGACAGCTTGCATCTTCTGTTATCCTTGTATAAAACCCAGACAGAGAGAGGTGGGGTTAAGAAATCGTGAGTTTTTTTAAGCACTATGCAAATTCAGATTATTAACACCACCATTATTAACAGATAATGATGATGGTAATGGCAATGATGGTGATTATAATAATCCCTCAGAAAACATTCTTCCTCTCCTCCCTTTAGAAAGTACAGGCTGGCCAGCTCAGTGGTTGACTGCAAAACGTACACTTAAGGAATCCTGGGTAAAACCTTTATGATTTCCCTGAGCTTCCGGTAAAGTGCATAAGAGGCCCATGTGTATGGGGTGGGGTGGGGGCCACGCTCGTGCGTGCTATACCTGCACGCAGGCACGCACGGAGCCCGCCTTCTGTCTCCAACAGAAAATGACTCCAAGGTAAAACAGTGGCGGGGGTTGGGCGGCTCCGAGCCCCTGGGGTGTAGCCATAGCTGTAAGGGCTGAGGGTTTGGGGGAAAACAGGCTGCAGGGTGGGGGATGTTCCTGCACTGGAGGGGGAGCATTTCTTCAGGCCATGGTGGACCAATAAGCAGTTCAATTTTTTCATTGTTCTAATTAATTTAATTAAGTTAACTTCCAAGGTGTGTTAAGAAGCAATGCCTTGGGTGATTAACTGTTCCCATATCAAGGTGTTTTCACAAACACATTTACCCTGATTAGTGTACACATTATTATGTAATTAAATACCTCACACAGAGGAATTTATTAGTGCCTCCTTGTCTCCTAACAAATAAAGCAGCCCTCAAAATCTCTTGGAAAAGATGATTCTAGTTGCCAAGAAAAAGGGACAGACAGGTGTGGCGATACACCAGATCTAGCCTGAGGGAAGGATCCTGTGGCCCTCCCCAGGGCAGTGCCACCTCTCAGAGGTTTGCAGCCTGACCCACCCCTGGGACAACTGTCTTTCCTCTCCACCCCATGTGGTCCCAGGAAGTCCGCATCGCCTGCCAGCGAGGCTCCTTCTTCCTCTTTTCCACTTACAGAGAGAGAGAGAGAAGGTCTTTGCGTGGAAGGAGAGAGGACGCTCCCCTTCCTCTGCGCACACCCTTCTGAGCTGGCCTCCAGAAAACTTGCGGAGCTCAGAGTTTCCCGATAACTTCCCCCATCTCCTCCTTCTAGTCCATCTGCACACTGCCAAGCCAGTTTCTGTGTGACCCACTCCCCACTGCTTGGAAGAAGAAGGGTCTGTCTTGGTCCATTCAGGCTGCTATATAAAGTATCATTGACTGGGTGCCTCACAAACAACAGGTTATTTCTTAGAGTCCTGGAGCCTGGGAAGTCCAAGATCAAGTTTCTGGCAGATTCAGTGTCTGCTGAGGGCCTGCTTTCATCTCTTGCCATGTCCTCCTATGGTGGAAGGGGCTAGAAGCTCTCTGCAGTCTCTTTTATAAGGGCATGAATCCCACTCATGTGGGCTCCAGCCTCGTGATGTAATCAACTTCCAAAGGCCCCATGTCCTAATACTACCCCACTGGACATTGGGTTTCAACATGTGAATTCTGGGGGGAGGGGGGGACATAAACCTTCAGTCTAGGGCAGGCTCATAGTGTGAAATATCGAAGCAAGTGAGTGCCAGTCAGATATCAGCTTCTTAGACAAGTTAGAAAAGTAGTTCTTTTTGGACAGGCCACTTTCTCAAGGCCTTCCCCTCATGGCCACCAACCCTATTATTTGTATGATCAATCAGACAAATCCAAATTGGGCCCTAATACCTGCAATATTAATCACCTACCCTTACTGATCACACCTGCCCCACATCGCACTGAGCATGTACGCACCTGCTCTCATCTAGTCCTATGGCTCCATGTGGTAGGTACGATTGTCAATATCCTTTACCAGATGAGGACGCTGAAGCATAAAGTGATTAGTAACGCGTTTAAGATCACAAAGCTCAGAAGGGGCGGAGTCGTGGAAACAGCCCATGAAAGGGTTGTTTGGACATGAAAAGCCCCAGGACCTGCTCGACCCCTCCACCTCATCCTCAGGGGAGATGGCAGGAACGTGAGATTTTCAGGTCTAGGGGCCCAAGGCCCATGCCTTTGATGCAAAAAGCCAGACATGTTTCTTTGCTCCCCTGCTCTATTTGATGCTATGAGCCCCAAGCAACTTAGCCACCTCGGAGAGGATAAATAAGTGACATTTCTGGGGAATGTAGAAAATACTACTGAAGGCCAAGTGAATCAATGCTGAACGCAGAACAAAACAGTTCCCACCATTGGGATCAGACTGTTCAGGTTGGTGGCAGGGAGAGAGAATTATGTGAACCGGGGGCCAGCTCCTGAGGGAGCAGAGATTGATTCTGTATGATTGATGACTCGGGGACAGAATGCCAAGTCATCAATTGCCTCGGCTCATGCCACGGACGGCATCAAGATCACTTTTCCCTGGTGCCCAGCCTGAAAGATTTCTCTTCTGTTTGTTTGTTTGGCCTGGGGCAGCCGCCTGCCGGGCTCAGCTGTGTAACTTTACTGAGGCCTTCTGAGAAAAGACAGGTGACAACATCTGGCAGGAGGGCACGGGACTTGAAGGAGCGGCAGGAGAATTGGAAGTGGAGGTACAGGCTGTGTGTGTGTGTGTGTGTGTGTGTGTGTGTGTGTGTGTGTGTGACAGAGATACAGAGACAGAGAGAGACGGGTGGCAATAGTCCTCCCCTAAGAATCCCGAATTCTAGTTCCACACATGCCAATGCGTAATATTTGACCAACTAACGTGTTTACTCTGTGGCTCACTTTCTTCATATAATGAATCAGAATAATTAAGCTATTTCTTGCGTCTCACCAGGATATCAGGAAAAGACTTTCACTCCTCTCCAAAATTTGCTCATGATGGCCTTAGGGTTTAATTTTTTTCCCATTGATCTTTATCATGCTTTCTCAGGAAAATTCAGTTTGCCTTATGCAGCCTCATACTTGATTATAGACTCCTGAATGACCTCCATGGACACTGTGTGTCCCTCTATAAAAGTCCTACCCCCCAATCAGCCTGGATGCTTCCTGAAATTACAGACCACAGCTTTCCTAGATCTTCTATAAGACTGGAGCCGAGCAGGCCACACGTTCCATACTGATTTCCCCTGACCAGTTTTCTATACACAGAAATAAATAAATTGCCTATATATCCCATGTAATATATGGACCATATGAATCTATCTAAATGGTATTGGGAAGGTTACACCTTGAATGAGACTGAAGATATTAAAATTTCCACGAAAACAGCAAGTGTGATTTTAAAGACAATAAGGGAGAAATAAGTCTATTGCTTCGGGAAGATAATACCAGGTTAAGAGACAGTAGTGAGAAATCTCACTCCCTAACTTTCTATTTTGCTGTTTCCTCTGACAATGTTAATAAACTTTAACTTGAAAGGTAGAATAATGTAACTAAGAAGGAATTAAATCCCAACATAAGTAAAAGGATGGTGGTAATGCACATACCCACTTCATAAAAATCCCTCTGTCTGAGGGCGCCTGGGTGGCTCAGTGGGTTAAAGCCTCTGCCTTCAGCTCAGGTCATGATCTCAGGTTCCTGGGATCGAGGCCCGCATCGGGCTCTCTGCTCAGCAGGGAGCCTGCTTCCCCCTCTCTCTCTGCCTGCCTCTCTGCCTCCTTGTGATCTCTCTCCCTCTGTGAAATAAATAAATAAAATCTTTAAAAAAAATCCCTCTGTCTGATTAGAATATGGGTCATTCATACACAGAATAGAATAACTGGAAATAAGGAGAAAGGTAGAGAGGAGTAAATGATAAATATCCACGAACCACCATTCAGTGTAGAACATTATTAAATACCAGTCATATTTCTCTAACACTCCACATTGTGTGTGTCTGTGTGCCTATGTGTGTGCATTTAATTAGAATTTTAATATGTAGCCTTCTTAAATTAGTGCAAGTCTTTGGGCTCAGAAACTCTACCCTAGAGTGGAGAAAGCAGCTGGAACATCTTATATAAGAAAGGATCACAGAGATCCTATAGGAGTTAACTAAAAGCAATGTAAAAATAGCCTCATTTTCTTCTTAAATAAAACACACCTTAATTGTTGTAAGTGATTTCACAAAATAGCTCAAGATATTCTTGAAGGTAAGAGAGAAATACTGGATGGCATATTGTGCAAGGACACAGGAAGGGGGTCATGGTTGCAGGCACTGACCGTACCGTATCCACAGGCTGTTGGAGGTGGACCATAAAGGCTCTTCTTAGTCTAATCGTTCAATCACTCATCTACCCATTACTCCAACAATTGCTACCTGAGGGCCTGTCCTGCACCAACCACTGCGCTAAGGGCCCCAGGGGGCAACCAGAGTAAAGTCCCAGAGGTGAGCTCTTCAGGCATCTGCCTGCCGTGAGCCCAGAGAGGTGGTAAATAGGTTGACAAAACCCTAAACTGAAGACACTGACTGACAATTAACCATGCTAAGACCAGCAGAGGGAAATATAAAGAAATGTGTATTACATTAGGGTTCTCCAGAGAAAAAGAAATCGTACGAGAGAGACACAACTGATCAGAAGATATTAACTCATGGCCCTCAAGCAGCAGACTAGAAGTTGGAGACCCAGAGAAACCAGGGGTGTCTTCTGAAGGCCCGAGAACCACTGGTTTAGATTCTAGGCTACACCTGAAGACCAGAGACCCAGGAATCCCAAGGACAGGAAAAAATGAAAGCCCTAGCTCAAGCACCCAAGCAGAGTTAAGTCAACCTTCCCCTGACTTTTTGTTCTATTCAGGCCTTCAGCGGATTGGATGATGCCTCCCCACATGGGAGAGGGGAATCTACTTTACCCAGTACACCAACTCAAATGCCCGTCTCTGTCAGAAAGCCTGTCAAAGACTCACCCGGAAACCATGTTTAACCAAATATTTGGGCGCTTTGTGGCCCAGTCAAGTTGACCCTTAAAATTAACCATCATGGCTTCCATCTAAATTTTAAAAATCACTCCCTTGGGGACAGGATTGGAGAAAACAGATTTAAAAACCATTCACATAAAGAAAAGCCTGAGAAATCTCGATGAAGGACAAGCCTAACGACAGTTAATGCAGATGCTAGAGAAGCTAATGTGGTCTCGGTCATAGCATTACTAGGGTGTCTGCCCCCCCCCCCCAGAAGCGCAGTCCTGTGTTCCTTGCACTCGGCAATGCTGCACTCAGTTCTGGGCTTGGGACTGAAGCAGGGATCCTGACAACCCAGGGGAAGTTCATTCGGATGTGAGGTCAGGGAAGTGAGAGACTTTAAGCCTAGTCATAAGAGAAAATAGAAGAAATTTTTAACTGGAATGTTTAACTAGATGTTTAACTAAAAAGCCACATGTGATGGAGTAGTATAGCAGAGGGGGACATGATAGATATTCCCCTTTAAACCCCTTGGTAGACCGTCTGGGGAGGAGTGCTAGATCATTCCTGCAGAGCTGCCAGGATAAAGGATGAAAATTACTGAAGTGCTGAAAGTTTTAAGTCATTGTGAGGAAGAACTTTCCTCTTAGCCAGAATGCTCCCTAAGTGGGTGAGACTTGTGAGCTGGTGAGTTCCATTCCACCAAGAGTGCATGCAAAATCGGGTCACCGCGTGTCAAGACAGTCCTGGTTAGAGTTTGGAGCCCATGCCCCAAGGGAAGGAGCCTTTCTGTTAGAGATTCCATGATGCTCCACAGAAATGTGGCTGCATAGAAAGAACCAGTAACCTGCAGAAATGTCCATTTTTTACCTCTTTCTTTCCAAAACCCGTAATATCCTACTGGCTCAAGGATACCTGAAAAACCCTGTTCTCAGTTATCCAATAACTACAAAAGAGCACATGTTTGCTTCAGTCTCTAGGGAATGCCCCACAGAGCTATTAACACATTCCATGGAATTAAAACCTAAACATATAAGCCCAACTCTCACCAGTGGCGTGTCAATCATTAGACACAGGTGGGCAGGGAAATACATTCCTGGGGGCCGTGTGGACGGCCCAGATCCCTCCCGGGGTGCTGCCTGGGTCACGCTTGTGATGAAGGGGCCACAGCGAGAATGCAATTTGGGTTATCAAATCACTTCCTGCAGCCACATTCCACCTCTTCCACCAGGCTTTCCAGGACTGCTCTGAACACTGAGGCTCCCTCCCTCTTCTGAAGCCCAGTTCTGGAGCCCCCATCTAGCCTTTGGTGATGAAGTCAGTTGAGGAAGGAACAGCATCTGTTTCAGAGCCGACGCAGATCCAAATGTGTTAGGGACACTCCATTTGAAGACCTGAAGCCATGGGGTGTTACAACGGAAGGGACAGACGGGCAAAACCATTTCTTCAAATGAAATTTTACCAGAAATCATAAATTTATCAAACAGATAAAAGCACATCTGCTGAGCCTCAGGCAGGGATTAGGGGTGAAGGAGGCTGGAGCCCCCTGCACTTAGCCCCCTGCATCTTGCCCCTGTCCGTCGGGGGCTCCAGAGAAGGCTCTGCACCTAGTTTGAAAATCACTGAGAGTCCCATTACATACGAGAAACTGAGGCAAAGGGCCTGGGAAAGAAAAGGGATTGCTCCATGTTAATGGCTCATTAGCAATATACAGAGTTTGTTCTCCTGGCTACCACCATGGTCATGTGTGATTATACAGCTAAATTAAGAAGACAGGAAAGACATATCCCCCAACCAATCACTTCCTCTCTTTTATTAGTTGGGTCTGGGATTCCTTACATATCTTTCCTGCAAAGAACATGGTGGTGAAAATGGGGGGGAAATGAGTAAGGGAAGAGATGAGAGAAAATTCTGCCTTGGCAACACAAAAACATATTTTTTTGCAAATTTGCTTCCGGGCATGAATTTGGCTTTTTTTCCCATGGAATGTCAGCATTTTTAGTCTCAAGAACAGCTTTCTCAGCAAAATAATAGTTCTTGGTCCATGGAAGTTGACCTCTGTTTTTGCAAAACAGAAGTTTGAATCTCAATGAAAAATGGAATGTCTACTCCTTCTCCTCCCTCATTTCTGGAATTCATGAGCCTAGATGGGTTTATTGCTTAGCTTTGTAAGACTGGGGGCTACATCCAGAGAGACATTTAAGGGAAGCAGAGAGGGGGTTTCCTCCACAAAGCCAAACTGTTCAAGAGAGTGAATATCCACGTGTATGTTCTGGGTGACCTACAGAAACCAGTCATCGACTAGGATCCCTGGGGGCGGGTGGGCCAACCTCTTCCCTTCGGACCTTACCTCTCTGCTGCCCAGCCTGTGAGACCTCTGTCAGGCATCCTAAGGTCCTGTCCATGGTAGGCACTCTTTTTATTTTATGAACTATCTCCACATAGACTCTCAGTTCCTTGAAGAAGGAAAACCTTCATCTATTTCATGGGATCAAGCACAGAGCTGAGCACATAGCTAGCATTCAGTGAACTCTGCATAAATAATTGAAAATTAACTGAATTCAATGACACCACCATACTTCCTAGTTCTCACCCTTGTCTTCCTCTCCTCTCTCTCCTCCAGTAAGTGCGTGACCTTGAGCAAATTACTTACCTTATACAACCTTTAATTTCTCCACAAGCAAATGGGAATACACGTACTTTCATCACGGGCCCTTCGCAAATAATGTGATATGGAAATGCAGTCTCCTTCTTCTTTTCCTTCTTCCTGTCTCAGCTATTCTCCTGTATATTTTTATAGTCCTCTTCAGCACACATACACAGAAATGCTGCACTTGTGTGGTTAAGTGAGGGAATACTTGTCTACCCAGAGTTACTTGCCAAAAGTGATGCTCTCCCGCCCTTTGCTGTACCTTCCCGGAGGTGTACTCTTCACAGAACATTCAGCTGCCAAGCCTTAGAAGCTGGTGCTAAGGGTTAGGAGAGGATACTTAATGACCAGAGATGCCTTAATAATTGTGGAATCCAGGGACCATCTGAAGCGACCTCCCAGCCCCCTTCCCCAGCTGAGGGGAGTGAGCAGGGAGCTGGAACCCACCAAGCTATGCACTCAAACTGAAAGGGTTTAGGATAATGGTAGATCAGGCCCCCTGAAGGCCTGTTAAAACCCAGTGATAGACACACAGATATCAGAGGAAAGAGTGAAATTGCAGCCCAGAACATTCTTCGAGAACCAAGGGAGCTTGCAGAGCCAAGGAGGTAGGAAGTCCTGAGTGAGCACCTACGGCTATCCTTTGGCTCCGTCCAGCACAGTTCAGGCTGCAGCCTGAAGACAAAGGTGGGTCATCTCTAACCAGGCTCAGCTAATCATAGCCCTTCACCAGCCTAATCATATCAGCCTAAGGCTTGTTTGTTGTTACTTTTAAAACATCTTTAATGCTGAACCTAGTGCAGTGTTAAATGCTTTGTGTGGATCATCCCAATAACCTTATGAGGGATAGTCTATTATTATCTCCCCATTATTATTCCCTTAAAAAGGAAATTAAAGAGAAATTAGGTAAACCAATACATGGCTTCACAGCTCATGCGTCCCAAGTACCCTAAGCCAGGCTGATCAGAGTTCTTTCCTACGATTTTTCCAGACTTGATCAGGAAAGGAAAGACGCGTGGGCTACACTGCCTGACGCAGGGGCGCCTTTTGAGTTCATCCATATCCTTCTCTTCCTTTCCAGTAGTGAGGCTAGCAGGATATGAGCTGGGATCTGCCTGCAGTCATAATTCTTGCCTTAGGAAAAGGCTGGTTTGGCCATCACCCAAACAGCAGAAAGGAGATGGAGAGCCCTGATGGGGTCTGACCCTGAGTCCAGCCATCCCCAAGGCTGGCTCTATTCCAGGCCTGCTATCCTTGTGGTCTGGTGATGTGAGACAAAGGAGGCAGAACCCCCATACATACAGCTTATGCTTGACTTAAGCTAGTTTGAATTGGTTTTCTGTCATTTGCAACCAAGTCCTAATGAGGTGAGTTCAGCAACTCAGCTGTCTTTAACCCCCTCACCTGGTGGCTTGCAGTCCTGATGGAGAAAAACCCGAAGGTCTACACAACCTAGCACCTGACTATACCAGACTTGGGGGAGCGGGTGAAATCTGGGTCAGCAAAAGACACCAGGAGGGAATTGCAGAGGGCAGAGACTCTGACTACCAGGAAGGGAGCAGAGGACCAGGGAGAGCCTCTTCCAGATGGCCCCATTCATTCTGACAGACCCCCCTCTGCACACCCACACAGAGCAGTCCAGGCCAGCGCGGCCCTCCCAGCGCCCTGTAGAGTCCTGCCCACTGCCAGTACCACCTGCATACCTGAAATGACCACAGAGAGCTTGGGGCCAAAGACCTACTATCACTTTAAATGTGTAAGGAAACTTCCAGGTCATGTACAATGAGCTCACTCAAAGCAAGAATTCCTCCGTTAGCTTCTGTGAGAAAGGGTCATTTAGTACCTGCCTGGCAACCCACAGGGACAGCAAGCTCATTCATTTGTGAAAAAGTACCAACAAGCGCTGGGTTGTCTGCTTATTTAAATGCCCCTTCACTGTTTTTTCTTATTAAAATCCCTGTACCTTATCCACTCGCCACATCTTTATCTATCTAAATTGTCATATATTTTTGAAAACATTTTTATTTGTATTCTCACCATACAGATTTAATAGATATTAATATTTTAACACACTTGCCCCCAATGGTTCTTTTCCTGAAAAGGAGGCCATTGCAGAGAGGGTTGAAATTCTCTTTATACCTCTCTCTGACCTCATTCACCTGAACGTATGCCCAGACGCCCACATCATTCTTTCCTTACGACTTTGCTTTTACTACATGTGCATAGCCATAAAAGCACATACATTATCTGTAAGCTTTTTATCTATAGGTACTGTATTCTTTACACAGTAATAAAGTTTCAGATCATCATATGAATGCAGGCCACCCAGTCCATTCATTGTAATACAAGTGTATTAGGTGAATATACAATTTATAACACAATTTATCAGCTCTCGTATTAATAGACACATAGATTGTTTCCCATTTTTGCTACCACAAACTATGCCGAAAAAGACACCTTAAAGACACCTACTTCTACATCTGGGTCTGAGTTTTTCTAGAGTATACACCAAGGAGAACTGTGAGGTCGTTAGCATTTTAGACTTTATTGTTAAATTGCTCTCTGAAATTTTTGTTAGGTATTTATTTCCTATTAAAAAGGTATAAAAATCCATGTCCTCCAGATTGTTGCCAAGACTTGGAATTATTAAACCTTTTAACTGACATGTGTGATGAGAATTGTTTTAAGATACTCATCATTAATCACTGATACGTTTGAGCTCCTATTCGAATGTGAATTCCTTTTGTGTGAATTGACTGTTAGATCATCTCCTTAGCTTATTTTCCTGTTAAACTGTTTTTTCCTTACTGATCTGTAGAACTTCTTTATATATTCTGGTTGTCATTCCTTTGTTGATTAAAACTGTTGTACACATCTTCCCATGTGTGGCTTGTCTTTGAACTTTGTATATGCTGTCTTCAGTCATACAAAAGGTTTAATATTGAATGTGAGAAAAAAATAAGATCTACTGCTTTATCATGTCTATTTTATCCATCTCATTTAAGAACTTATTACCTACCCTTATATCATAATGATATACTTCTATATTCTCTTCTATAAGTGTTAAAGTTTGCTTCTCACATTATGTCTATGATCCACATGACTTTTTTTCTTTCTTCTTGGTATGAAATTGGGATCCAATTTATTTTCCACATAGGAAACCAACTGCAGCAGTACAATTTGGTGTAAAAATACCAATGCCTCTTGAAAACTTTCCATCCGTAACTTCTCTCTCCAAATTGTTGAACACACACCAACCAAGATTTTATTCACACTATTCCTGCAAAAAATGCCCTTGACAACGCTACTGGTGGCTTCCACTTCACCAACCACAATGAATACAGCAGTTAATTCTTGGTCTTCATCCTGCCTGACCCATCAGCTGCACAGGACCCAAATGACCACTCCCTCCTCCCTGAAGCACTCTCTTTCATGGTTTGCTTACAGGTTTCCTCCCACCTCACTTCCTGATTTATCTTTTTCCCTGGTTTCTCCTAAATTCTCATATGCCCCAGGGTTCAGTTGTCAGGCCACTTTCTTTGTCTACTTACTACCATTGGGTTAGCGACTTTGTCTAGTCTCACGGCCTAATGGTGCCTGAATGCAGGTGCTTTTCTAATTGTATGCCTACTTCATACCTCTTCACCAAATTCCAACTGCATACATCCAACTACATACCTGACACCTTCACTTTGATACGAAAAAGACACTTCAAAGTCAACGGTACAGACCTGAAATCCTAAAATTTCCCCAATCCTCCAGAATGTTCTTCTCCCACAATTTCCCTCCAACTCAGTAAATGGCAACACCATCATTTTTATTGTTCAAGACAGAAATTTTGAGATAATCTTCCCTTATCTTTCACTCACTTCTGCATAATCGGAGGATCCAGTTGATTTTACCTTCAAAGTATATCAGCACAGTTGACCCTTCAACAACATGGTTTGAACTGCATGGGTCCGCTTACGCATGGATTTTTTTTAAATAAATACAGTACAGTACTGTAAATATATTTTCTCTTCCTTAAAATTTTCTTAATAACACTTTCTTTTCTCTAGCTTATCTTATTGTAAGAATAGAGTATTTAATGTAAGTAACATCCAAAAATACGTGTTAATAGACTGTTTATGTTATTGGTAAGGCTTCCGGTCAACAGTAGGCTATTGGTAGTTAAGATTTTGGGGGGTTAAAAGTTATACATGGATTTTTGACTATGTGGGGGGTTAATGGCCCTAACCTTCCTGTTGTTCAAGGGTCAACTGTACTTCCTACCATCTCCACTGCTACAACCCTGGTCAGAATTACCATCATTTCTCATCTCAGTTACTATCTCTAAACTCATCCACCTGATTCTATCCTTTTTCCCTCTAATCTAGTCTTAATCCAGAAGTTCAAGTGGTCCTGTTAAATTGGAAGTCAGGTTATGTAACTTATCTGCTCAAAACTCAGTGTCTCCCCATCTTTCTCAGGTAAAGGCCAAGGTACTTAAAATGACCTAAGTGGCTTGTGTTACTCTGTGATCCTGTCTCCTGTTACCCTTGTCCTTGATGAGGGAATGGAAGGCAAGCTGAGGACAAAGCAGAAGCTGACACCCCACAACCCCCCCACCCCGTGGGATATATGTGATATTCCTCAGGCACTCCTGGCTGCCCTAAAACTAAGGAAAGGAAAAACAAATGGTTAACCTACAGAGATCACAATCCTACAAGACAGGAGTCTCCCTCACTTACAAAAGCCTTAGCAATTTATAAGAACAAAGCATTTCTATCAATGGCCTAACTTCCAGAAGGGAATGTAAATACAATTAAATGCCCTTATCACCTGAAGCCCAGAGTTGTGAGGGGTGTATGATTATATACTATGGGGTTGGGGGCAGTAAGGAAAAAGGGAGGTTTCTTTATATATTCCGGTTGTCATTCCTTTGTTGAATAAAGCTGTTGTACACATTTTCCCACATGTGGCTTGTCTTTGAACTTTGTATATGCTGTCTTCAGTCACAACCCTGGTGCAACAGCTCTTTCTGCCCACGGGTACTGTCCCCGTGCTTTAATAAACTGCCATTTTGCATCAAAGACATCTCGAGAGTTCTTTCTTGGTCATCGGCTCCGGACTCCACCCCACTGAACCTCACTTATATTCCAAACCCCCATCACCCTCGCTCACTCCCTTTGTATTAGTGTCTTCTTTTCTCAGTGTACCAGGAGTACTCCTAACTTTGGGTCTTTGTACTTTCCATTCCATCAGAAATGCTCTTTTCCTAGATATTCTCATGGCTCACTCCTTTGTTTCCTGCAGGTATTCATTTGAAAGTCCCTTTCTCAGTGATGTCTTCCGAAGAACCCTATCTAAAATTGTAACTACTCCCATACATTCTCAACACTCCCTATCCCTTTCTTCTCCATATGATGCAGTTTTGGAATAGAGGTGAGGTTCAGTGGGGGGGAGTCCGGAGCCAATGACCAAGAAAGAATTCTTGAGATGTCTTTGGCATGAAATGGTGGTTTATGAAAGCACAGGGACATGGGCGGAAAGAGCTGCTGCACCAGGGTTGTGAGGGGTGGCTGATTATATACTATGGGGTTAGGGGAGGTAAGGAAAAAGAGAGGTTTCTTTTTTTTTTTAAGATTATTTATTTATTTATTTATTTATTTATTTGACAGAGAGAGAGCACAGGCAAGAGGAGCAGCTAGCATTGGGAGACGGAGAAACAGGCTGCCCAAGGAGGAGGGAGCCTGATGCAGGGTTTGATCCCAGGACCGCAGGATCATGACCTGAGCCAGAGGCAGTTGCTTAATCAACTGAGCCATCCAGGCGCCCCAAAAGGGAAGTTTCTGAAAGAACTTTCATATATTAAAGAAGACTCACAGGATACTAGAGGCCTTGCTATTGTCCAGGTAAGGTTGTTTTTCCTTCTAGAAAGGCATTAACAGTAAGATAGTTGGGAGCTCCTGGAGGAATGTTACACTCCTTCTATCACATGTCCTTACCAATGGGATGAAGGTTTAAAAGAAATTCAATTTTATTTACATTAACTTCTGCCTCAGCCTCCCTCAATTTTATGGAGGGGAGGGTGATGTTAGGGCTTCAGGAAACTGAGTTATGAGTATCTGGAAGTTAGGCTATTGATAAGAAAGCTGCTTCCTTGTAAATCACTAGGACATTTGTAGACTGAGGGAGACTCAGGTCTTGCAGGGTTGTGATCTCTACAAGTTAACTATTTGTTTTCTCTTTAGGGCAGCCAGGCGTGCCCAGGAAAGTCACACATTTCCCATGGGGGAGGGGTTGCAGGGTGTCAGCTTCTGCTTTGTCCTCAGCTTGCCTTCCGTTCTCTCATCACATGTATTTATCTTGTGTTACCATCTCTCTCCCCCCAGGATGTCAGTGTCATGAAAGCAGGGATTTTTGTCTGGTTGGTTCATTGCTATGTCCCCAGGGCCTAGAGCTCACCTGGTACGCCGTGGACATTAGCACTATCTAGTACCTTTGCACGCTTCACCTTGTCAGTTTGGCTTCAGGTTAGATGTTTAAATATGTACATCCTCTCTCTGAATAGCTTAATACCTCATGACCTCTACATAATTGTCACTCCAGGGGGGAAAAAAGTGTGTTTATTCAAAAAATATTCATCGAGTATCTACTACATGTCAGACACTGTGTTACAAACGTAAGTCAGCTGGCAAGTTACACAGGCCCATTACCGTCATGGGCATACAGATTCTGCCCACCTGCCCCCCGCACCCCGCAACAAAAGGAAACAAGGGAATAAGTAGTTCAGAAATAAACTGCGATTCAATGGATAAGAAAATAAAATACTTTCTTAAAAAATATTACATAATGGACCATATTATGAAGTATGATTAAAATGAATCCTACAGCTAATCAACAAGTTCAAACATATTTAATAGATGACTGATATATGTGAAGGATACTCTCCTAAATGCTTTAAAAATTTTTAAGGCACCTGGCATTTGCTAAATGACCTTGCAACCAACTACACAGCACCAAACCACATGCCTTATAAAGTGACAAATCAGGCATCTTTCCTATGTGTACTGGGTACCTACTTTGGGGTTGAGAGGGAAAAATGAGTCACTTTCAACGTAGTACACATTGATTCACTGAACCCCTCACTGCTGGTAGTGTAAGATGAAGGTATTCCTAGCCCTATCTCAGAGTGAGGAAACCAACTATCAGAAAACAGTGCCTATGATTTTAATTATCAGGTAAGGATTCACATACATCATGCTCAGAGTCCAAGCCCCATGCCTTCAGCTAGGCTCCCAAATCACTCCTGCATCAGATTCTCTAGCCCCTATATGTCCTTTCTCTTCAGAGCTAGTCTGTCATGCTACCTCAGGACGGTCTCTGGGCACAAGACTGAAGTCTGCAAATCTATCTCTGCTCCCCTCCTCTTGCCCACCTCCACCCAATCTCCCAACCATCTTAATTCTCCTAGCCTATGAATCAATAGCTATTTCCTAAGGTCCTTCATTCCCCCTGCAGTCCAAGGGCTTGATAACAGCTGAAAATCCAAAGCCTCCTATGAGGAGATGCATTTGACATCCTTCAGAACCTTAAACTAGGGCCAAACATTTTAATGATGGACTTGCACTTGTTTTTCTCCAGCTGTATGAGGAATGTTGGTACACCTGGACTTCCCTCCATGGTTCCTTAAATGCCACCTCAGTGAATCCGTTATTGGGACAGACACTAAAGAAATTCTGAGAGGGCTCTCTGGTGGCAACTCTGAGGGGAGTGTATCCGTCAGAGCAGAATGCCTGGCTCTTCTCTCTGTGCTTCCTCAACAGAGTTGCTGACTATGACAGAAAGATGTAAGTGTTACTGGCCCTCTGACCAAGTGTACTCTGATACACATCCTCCATGTCCAAGGCCCTTCAGTGAATCTTTGTGGACACTTGGAAACAGTTTCTATAAAGTACTGGCACACGGTAGGCACTCAGTAAATGGTGGCAGTGGTTCATGGTTTTCTCTACCTCTCCTAACCGAGGCTTTGGGGTCCACCAGTTCTTCCTCAAAACTGCTTTAATAAAGTTGAGAAACTCTCTGAATAAAAATGGTGATGGAGTATATTGCCTAATTAACTGTGTTGGTAATTAAACTGCAACAGAAATGGCCTGTATGCACTTAACTAGGCATTTATTATAGCTAAATAAGGTAATGATTGTATGATAAATACACACCACTTGATTAAAGGGATAGACTCTCTGAGCATTAACAAATGCTGGTAACAGGCTAAAAATATTACAAAGTTTATAGAATTCCTCTTTTACTCTCACATATTTCTTCACTTTCTTCATATCAAAAATACTCAGCTGATTAGACAAACACAATGAAATAATCCAGTTGGTCTCTTTTGCTACCATTCATCTCTGCTGTTAGCTTTGTGATTAAGTATGGTGGAGTCGGATGCCATGCGCAGGGGCCACTTAGAGCTGGGAGATCCTTGGAGGTCAGCTGGCCCACTGCCTCATGAGAAAGCCAGAGACCAAAGAAGAGGCATGCCTTGCCCAAGGTCACACAGGTGAAAGACTCAGACAAGGACCTGGCCTTCATGGCTTCTTTAATGTATTCTTTTCTCCTCCCAACATGGATTTGTGCTTTTGGAAGTCAGTCTTCTCATTTTCCTTAGAATAGCTTCTCTACTGCTCATTGACAGGGAAAAACCTCTTCCCTTCCAGTAGAGAAAGGCACATTCTCTGAAACAGAGAGCTAAGGGGCACTAAGATATAAAAGACTGACATATAGTCCTGTTGGGACAGTGAGTTTTGACACAGATGGCAGGAGAGACTATCAGTGTTAGGGCCCATGGTATGAGGTAGCCCCCAACTACAGCACCATATTTCAAGAGCCAAACATGCCCTATAGTGAAGTTGGGAGCTTGAAACCAGTCCTAGTACAAGGTGTATCACACAACAGGAAGAGCAAATGGTATAAATTAGGACGGGATTTTTTTGAAACTAGATTAACAGCAAAGCACTAATTAGGGCTCTATGGGTCTGAAGTGAGTGGGAAACAAGGATGAGGGAGAACGTGGAGATTGACTTTGGTTGAGTTTCATGGAGGCCAGCAGGGCCCATTTCCCAATTTTGCCAAGAGCTGTCTCTGGGCACAGCTTCTATCCCCAGAATCTTTCTGATCCAAATCCGTGTGCACAGACACTTTTTAATTAAAAAGGAACTGAACATAGAAAGGAGACAAATAAGGCTACAGAAAAAGATAGTTCAGAGCACACTTCTGCTTAATTAATGCTGATTAGCTGTCTAAAAGATATATATTCGAAAGAGACCCTCCATTGGTTAGGTATGAAATGTAGTGTTTGCCAAAAAGCATTGCAGATTTTTAAGCTTTGTAAAACTGAGGTATAAAACTCTAAAAATTATTATCCTCATAATCATCTGTCACTTAATTGAAACCCAATAATTGCCTTATTAGATCACAAAATCCTTCCTAGATGCATGCAATAGACCAAAAGAACCTGAACTTAAGTTTTTATTTAAAACAAGCCATTTGGTTCTTTGTCATACTTAAAGACTAGAGAACAATAATAATGGTATTATCCCAAACATATGAGCCAGCATTGTAGGACAGCAATTGGCAATTAAAGGAACATTGTATCAAGTGAGAAATCATGTGTTTAAATCAATTACCTACCAGCTTTATTACTAATGCACATGAAAGCCAAGGAGATACAGAGAGCACTCAGCACTGTTTTTGCTTCCTATTATTTTGGAGCTATTTTTGAAGTTGAAGACCTTGGAAGTTAAAGCAACCTCTATGCCTCCCATGGTTCTACAATGAGATTTACTTCCTTCGACTGCAGAGAACATGAGCTCTTCCTCACCAGGCCTGGGAGGTGGGGACCGGCCTATTCTAGGGACCAACACCAGGAATTCCAGAACTCTGTACAAAGCAGGTAGATGAACAATTCCACAGGGGAGTCCAAAATCCTGAGGTGATTTGAATGTGCAGCCAGAAGTATAGCTCCTGGTCCTGGTCAGTCTTACCGCATCTGCTCTCTCTTCCAGAGCAAACATATCTTTTATGGTTATTATCAAAGTGCAGAGAACAGCATAGACACTCCCTCCTTCTTCTTCCACAATATGCATCTGCTAAGGGTAATACTCTTTGTTGTTAGATCATCGTATTATTTCATTTAAACCTCAAATTTATTCTGCAGTGTAGGTACTATCATTCTCATTTGATGATAAAGACAGTACAAAAAAAAGTGTCTTCCCAAACTAGGATGATATGGGGTGATAGGTCTAGACTCCAGTCAGGTCCTGTGATTTGAGATCCAACGCACCCCGATTTCACTTTCAAAAAATCCTTATTCCTAGGCCTCCTTCCACAAGATTCTGATTTAATTAGTAGGTCGTGGTCATCGTTGCTTTTTAAAGAATTCCAAGGGAGATTCTAACAAGTGACCAATATTGAGAGACTGTCATGAGAGCTGGGATGCATAGTCAAAACTCCTGGCCATCCCAGTAAGCAGAGGAAAAGATACTCAACATCACTATTCATCAGGGAAACACAAATTGAAACCACAATGAGATACTACCTAATATGGTTAGGATGGCTGTTGTCAAAAGAGCAGAAAATAACAAGTGTTGGCAAGGATGTGGAGATATTAGAAGCTTTATACATTGTTGGTGGGACTGTAAAATGTTGAGTATAGACTGGAGTTCTCCGGAGGGGTGTGCAGAAGTAATATATTTGAACTACTCCTTCAGTAGTTCAAAGCTTGAGTAGCTTTAGAATGTGGATTAAACAATCCTTCCAGCATAAATATTTCCCTAGGACCAGGCCCTCCTGTTTTACCTTGACCTAGTCATTCAATTAGAAGCCCTCCATGGACACTGGGGTCCATTCACTGGATATCACCAACCAGGTGGTCACCCCACCGCAGCCCCTTTGAGTTGGTTTCCAACTTAAAATGAGACCCACTCTATTGCACAGCTTCAAGTAGCAATACCTACTTCATTTCTAAACCCCACAGGGCTCCGAGGCTCATAGAGGCAGAGCTGTGGAGATGAGCTTTCACCAATACATTGCTTACATGGGGGGACTCCAAAGCCAGCAAATAAAGGAATGAGCTCTGGGTACGAACTGACTCCTCTCCAGTTTATGGACCCAAAAGAGGCCTTTTCACCCTCATCCTGGGAGAGAGGAACAATCCCCAGGCCATAGTCCTGCTGCAGGACCAACCCCACAATGGTCCCTCGTAAGGCATGTTTAGCTCAGACAGTGTGTTTAAGCAAGTTATAGTTAAAAGTCATGTCATGTGCATTGTGTGCTTGGAATCTGCAACAATTCAGGCCAGAGTGCATCTACTGATGAGAATGTTGGAAATTATTTTTTTCTGAATTATATCCTGGGTACTTCCAGGATCTTAGAAACAAGAAAGTAGTCTAAATTTAGTCATTTGGGGGGTTTGATTGATTGCTTGGATAGATTTTTTTCACAAATTAAGAGACAGTCCCCATGTGGGACCGTGCTAGGGCCTCTAGGCAGAATTGTAAAGCCAGTGAGTCTTGGCTCCCCCGGAAGGGGGACAGAATTCTGTCCGAGGTCCCTTTACCGCCCTCCATGTTGAGCAGCAGATCCTGGAATTCAGAGGAGCTCAGTTTGTGCCCTTAACCAGAAAAGAGGCTAACTATACAAACCCAAGGAAATCCCATTCCTGAAGCCTTTCTCTTCCAAATGCAAAGACTGTGTAAGGGTGAAAAACCTCCAGCTCCCTAGACAGTTCTCCAGAGGTCTGCTGCTTCATAATTCAGAGGACTTTCAACCTAGTAAAATCCTCAGGCTGACAAGGGAGAATAAGACTCTCCAAATTCCTCCAGAATTTTCAAGAGATGCTTTCTAATCCCCAGATGCAGCCCAGTGGAATGAACAAGTGCTGGCATGAGCCTTCCCCGCACCCAGCTGGGCAGCTCTGATGAAGTCCTAGAACTCAGCTTCCCTTCAGACAAAAAAACGTAACGAAGTCTGTCACATGTAGCCCGGAAGACAAGAAGTCAGCCTGTCATTAAACAAATGTAGTTTATGAAGGTATACAGAAGAAAAGTCTAATAAACTCTTAACAAACATAAAACATTTTTGCATTTTGCACTGTAAGTGCTCATCTTGCCTTTAATGCAGGTGCCCAATCTATCCTGGGGGTGGGAAAATGAGGAGTGGCTTGTGGCATTTGGCAACAATTTACACCATGAATAAATACACCCACCCTGACATTTTCAAAGCCTGGCTCAGAAGAAAAGTCCTTTTTTTCCCCCTGAAGCATTAAGAGAAAATGTGCATGATTATCATCTGTCTAAAAAAAAAAATGGGGAAAAAAAGAGGGAGGAGAAAAGGAATACAGCTGAACTGACACCGAGAAACTTACCATTTTATTCTGCACAATTGAACTTCATTAATCATAGAAAATCAGAGATGGAAAAGACCTCATAGGTCACCCCATCTATCCCTCTGAAAGCATTAAAAGCTTTCAAATGAGACAGAAATCGGAGGTCCTGATTGCTGATGGTCATTAAAGATGTTTTTTGTGAAGAAAAATGTTAACCTCCATGTCCCTGACAAATTACACTCTGGGTGGTGACAGGCTGCCTTTGCTGGAGCGCCCCGGCTCTGGGATTGGAGGTCACCACCTCTTAGCATGAGCGCCGCTAAGTGGCCTCATCAGGGGCCCCTATTAGATAACCACCACTTGCTGGCTGGAAGGGCGCTGGGGGAGAGGAGCAGGGTCTACTTCCCTGCTTTTCCTTTGCTCTCCCTGCACGAAAAGAGGAACGCAGTTTCCCCTCCGAAAATACCTTCCTCTCAGGTTCCACTTCTCACAGGGAGCCTTCCTGCTTTTGCTACCTCTCAGTAAGAGCCTCTCCTTTGGAAAGAGCCCAGCTCTCTTATTTTAGAGGGTTGTCCTTCTCCCACTCCATGGGGCTCTTGTGGGGCAAGACCCGACATTCTAGCTCAGCAGAGTGCTCGCACGCCCCCGGCTGCCCTATCATAGCAGCTCAACCCTCGGACTACAATTATTGGCCAGAAATGAACACATGCACCAAACCACTCTGATAGGGGTCATTCTCTGGAATTTTAGAAATCAACCGAGAGACAGACTCCTTCTCTTTCTACTGATGTCACTAAGGTGGCATGAAACAAACCTGAAACTGGACTGGCCACTCCTACCCATGAAAGTAGGCCATGAGATCAGACTAGAACGAGGACAATATTCGGATGCATGCCTCTCAGGAGTCCCTAAGAGCAGCCACTCTTGTTTTTCCCATTTATGTAAGCCAGCAAATCAAGCTTCTTAAGCTACTCTGAGCCTGGTTTCTCTCCCTGGGACTCCACGGAACCCACCAGGTTTCTGCCATGTCATGCTTGCTTAGGCATGGGAGTCTTGACTCCCCAACAGAATGACAGCACGTGGAGGGCAGAAATCATGCTTTCGTTCTCTCTTCAGAGCCTCAGTATGATAGGTCAGTAGTAAGTAGTAGATCACTGGGTTGTATCCAAGTATTTCTGCCAACTGGAACTTGTCTTTACTTTTTCTCCCCTGCTAGTAACTGAGAAGAACCATGAGTCACACCCCCAGCTCACTGGTTGATGTCCCCATGGGAAGGCAATCCAATCCCTCCCAGGCATGCCTTCTCTGTGAGGACAGGATGAACACAGTTGGGCCAGCTGACTGTGTCTCTCAGGCCAGCGGGTCACCTGGGCCCTGACCCCCCCTTCTCCACGGTGTCTTGTGCCGTGGCTTTTCACTCAGGGCTGTTTTGTATCACGTATGAATCTGCTCACATCACCTAACACTGACCTTTTCATTTCCTTCTTGTCATGTATCTATATTATCAATGTAGTCATTTGATCAGGCCCAGTTTGGGAACCGCTCTTCAGGGTCAAGGAGAGAATCTGGTGTAGGGAACATTTAATAAAAGCAAAGGAGGCATCTGGCATCAGCCACCCTTCAGCCCAAAGGCTGAAGGTGACAAGAAAAATTAGTCTTACTGACACATAAGAAATAACTGAAGTTAAAACTTGAAACAAAATCATGAAATGTGTATACCCTCTCCGTCTTGTGGCATCACCCCTGTTTGCACACTTTCTCTAGTGCCCCATCCTCCAAAGTCACCTCCTCCTCTTTGTCTCCTCAGGACTCCCAAAACCTTCCAGTGGTCAACCTCAGACCGGCATCAAGAGATTATCTAATGAATGCCAATTTTTTATGAATCATCCCAGGGGTGAGCTGTATGTTTTGTGTTTTTTAATACTGAGTCCAACAATAATTATAATAATAGCAACAAACACTTGAACAACACTTTCTAGGGACCAGGCACTGTTCTAACTGCTTTACAAAGATCAACCCATGTAGTCTTCACAACAAACCTTGAGAGAGCTAACTGAATCATCACCAATGAGGTTAGGTAATTCGTTCACATCTACGTGACTGATGAACAACAGTGCTAGGACTGTTTTTTACCAAGAAAGTATCTGTAGTCAATGGAATCAGAAAGATGCATTATTTTAAATTGGGGATCAATTGGGTTACTGGCAATTTGGGAATAAGCTAGATAGGAGAAATGGAAAATGGAAGATGGAAAAATAAATCAGAGGAGGGAGGTGGTTGGGGCTCACCTTGTATAAGGAAGGGAGGGATTTGGGACAGAAAGTTGGACACTGAGAAATCTGGATGCCCACGACATCCAGCAAGTCAACTGGAGGCAAGCCAGCAGGGACGGCCGTATGGGAGTCGCACAGGGGCCGTAAAATGTTTCCAGGTGCACTGGCCCCAGACTGTTCCTAAGTAGCCTGTGGGAGGGCAACCCCAGGGAGAATGGCCCGGACCAAGGAAAAGCGCCCCTGAGCAGCGCTCCAATATGACTCGGGTTCTTCAGGACTGGGGCTTTGTTTCTACAGAGAAATATAATCTGAGTTTCAAATGATAATACAGTGGTTAGAATGTGGGGGACCCATATATTATAATAATAAATTATCTAGATAATTTTAATTATCCTTAGGAAAACAGATGATTTATATTTAATTGGCTTACCACAATAAAATAAAGTGGTTGTAACTATAATTGTTATATATAATATAGAATGCACACTATAAACTAAAGTAGTCCTATTATAATAAAAAAACACATGATTTAGTTAACAATTGCACATTTCAGATGTTTGAACCTGAGGGGTTTGGGGGGGGTTTGTTTTGCTTTTATTTTTTTGCTTCTAGGCTGGTTGTAAGGTTTTTCAGACAGAGGTCTATTCTGTAAAATTCTATACCCCACGGCCAGGTCAGGATATGCATGTTCCCTGCCTGGGTGACTGGACAGCCAACTCTCAGGAGGAAATGATTTCACTGTCCTTTACAAGTCAGCCTCAACAGAGGAAAGGCTTACCTACATTTTTTTTTAAAGCTTTTACTTATTTATTTGAGAGAGAGAGCATGAGATGGGGGAGGGTCAGAGGGAGAAGCTGACTCCCTGCTGAGCAAAGAGCCCAATGTAGGACTCAATCCTGGGACTCCAGGATCAGGACCTGAGCTGAAGACAGTCTCGTAACCAACTGAGCCACCCAGAAGCCCCAGCTTACCTCCATTTCTAAAAGTAATTTTATTAAGGTATAATTTATTTCTAATATTCTGTACTCATTCTGGGTGTAAAATTTGATGAGTTTTAACAAACTTGTATATCCATTTAATCACCACCACAATGTATGAGTATTGAAATTGAATATAAACAAGTGCAAACACATACAGTACAGACCGTGAGGGTTCCTAATGAAAAGGAATGGGATAAAGAAATTCAAGCCAAATCAACACAGATTTGTTTGGTAATGGGATCAAAATTACCCAGTATAATGACTGGCACATTATCGATGAAAATTTTATATAAAAAGTGAAATCACTTTTATATGCTATTGTGTTAGACACAAAGTATTGTGCCCCAAAATGATGATGCAAACAATTTAAATAGTAGGTAGAAAGTGATGCAAACCCCAAGAGAGGAACACAAAATTGTGGAAATTAAAACAGAAATGAAGAAATCCAAGTGCAGAAATGTGAAAACCACTCATGATAGCATTTGAGCTAAGACTGGATAAAGGAATTAGCTTTTGAAAGATAAAATGTAGGAGTTATCATTGGTGAGAGCAGCTCTCCAAAGAAACAGCTCCAGGAAAATCACAGAAGTCTGAAAGTGGTTTGTTCCAAAGGATACCCGTAAGAGAACAATAGAACACCCCCCACCCTTACTGCCAAAAAAAAAAAAGGCTAAAAAAGTAAGTTAATATATATTTGAGGGGTCCCCATACCAAAGTGTCCTGGCTAGATGTCCGAAGACATTTACTCCAACAAAGGCCAATGCATGTGTTTTGCTCAAAGCTTTGCTTCTTATTAAAGTATAAATATAGAGGCACCTGGGTGACTCTTGGTTTTAGCTCAGGTCATGAGCTCAGGGTCATGAGATCAAGTCCTGCACTGGGCTCTGCGCTCAGTGTGGAGTCTGCTTAGGTTTCTTCCTCTCCCTCCAAAAATAAATAAATAAATAAATAAATAAATAAATAAATAAATAAATAAATTATATATATATATATATATATAAATATACACATGGAGTCATGCTATATGATGCTTTTTAGGCATGTGTTCCTAAGGTAAAAATGGGAAGGGGATTTTGAAGCAGGGAAGAAGAGTATGAGCTACCAAGTATCCAAGAAGAGAGACTAAGGATGTGCCCAAAAAAGCATCTAGGAGCAGGAAAATAAGAAGACCTTAAAGGCATTCACTGATATGAAAGTCTTGCCCCAATGAACCCTGAGAGTCGATTTTCTGGAATGAACCAAGTATAAGAGCACTATTTACAGCTATGGCTTATGAATCAAATTAAATGATTTTGTTCAGCCATTCTGCCATGTGACTACTTTCCATCACTAGCTGAGACTTCTCGCAAAGTGGCAGCTCTCTGAAGGACCCCTTAGCCCCTATGGTGGGAGCCTGGATCCCAAGAGGGTTAAGCCTTGGCTGCCATCCCCAATGTGACTATAAAGGAAGCCCAAATTGTTGAGCACAGTGTGATTAAATGTCTGTCAGGCCTCATGTATTTGATTCCTTCCCTCCGTACTCTTCAATTATGGGAAAATCTTAACCCTGTGGTTAAGGTTATTTTGGGAGCCAAGGACATCTCCTGCCAAAGACCAAGAGTGATATGTACCATTATGGTCCAATAGTTCAGTGCAGCTGTTTTCTGAGACTGTGTTTCCTACAAGATGAAAAAGAGGCTGCCTCTTCAGAGGTACTGATGCAAAGAGGGCAAGAGGGTGGGTAATGGGCAGTACAGGCACCAAGCTGAGACTCTAGAATGTCATCTCAGGTCTGCTTAAGATATTTCAGACATTCTCAGAGCCTGGAGGACCTTCAAAGCACTTTGCCTTTAGTCAAGTAAACTCTAAATACTTCTGCTCTTCTTGAGTCTTCAACTCCAAGTTTGATTACATCACTGCCAGAAAACTAAAGGTATTCTAAACAAATAAGTTAAAACACATGTATTGCTCATCTAGTATGTGTGGGCACTCTGTTCTTAAGAAATTGACATCTTGAGGGTGCCTGGGTGGCTCAGTGGGTTAAAGCCGCTGCCTTCGGCTCAAGTCACGATCCCAGGGTCCTGGGATCGAGGCCCACATCGGGCTCTCTGCTCGGCAGGGATCCTGCTTCCTCCTCTCTCCTCTCTCTCTGCCTGCCTCTCTGCCTACTTGTAATCTCTCTCTCTGTGTCAAATAAATAAATAAAATCTTTAAAAAAAAAAAAAAAGAAATTGACATCTTGATTGAAAGACAAAACACCCACTAAGTGATTAACTCAGTCAGGACTGAAGAAATTTTAAGGGAGTTAATATAACAGAGAATGGGAAATTATTTTCTTTTTAATGATCAATTTTGGAGAGAATTTGGGGTAAGACTTCCCATTCTTCTCATATTAAACAGAAATTTAAACTTTTTATACCCAACTCAAATTTCCCAGGCTTTAATTTTCTTTCACAGGTCCCTCTACAGACATGGAAAACAGGAGCTCACTAACCAATTCATAAAATTCATTGATACCTAGAGGTAAACTTTCCTTTAGAAAAAGGCAGTCAAACTCTTCAAACGTTCCTTCCCTGACCACTTCTCTGGTTCTTGTTTTTAAGTTCCTCTTTGTCTTCTTAGTCCCTAAATGTGGATTTCTTTAATATTCTGACTTGGGTCCTCATCTGTACTCTTTGCATACTCTTTCTTAAAATTCTCAGTCATGCTTAGAGTGTTAGAATGGTAAAACACTTTACAATTCTATGCACACTATGAGAGACCATACCGTGTTCCAGGCACCAAACTGAGGACCAGACAGAATAACTTACTTTCTAACATCATACCACAACTTAGTTTTGTAACCACTAATAAAATCTCTGTTCATAATAGCAAAAGCCAACAAGAAAAATGACCTACATGGCCTTTCACTGTTTTCACTGAATTAGTTGATGGGATATTTTAAAATTGTGTGGATACAAACTCAGTGCTCTAGCTTTGTGCTGTTGTAACCAAGTGTAGTGTAATGATTGGATGTTCGACGAGGAGATCAGCCTTCTGGTAGAACATATCTCTTCTCAGGTCCTAAGAATATGCTTTGGGGAGCTAGTTCATTAATAAGGCAGACTCTCTTTGGCCCACATTGTTAAATATGAATCCTCTATTCCCTTTCCTTCAGCAATGAGCTAACGGGTCTAATGTATCTGTCAAATGAAAGGAAATTATATAACTCCCTAGTTTTCTCTCACTTCTGCTTCCTTTATCTCCCAGGTGAAGCGTAGATCCTTTGAGAATGGAAGAGACTTGTGATATTGCTGATGACTGATTCAAGGAAACAGAATAAAAAGGTCACTAGATTACTCCTTTTTTCCAAGTTCCAACTTCCACTATTAACTCACTGACCATACAACCCTCAGCAGTCCATTCAATCCTCAGGACCACAATTTCCTTAATTGTCAAATCAGAGTAATACACGCCCTACCCACCTAAAGTGGTCATTCTTTCTAAACCCAATACCTATATACATATGTTAAGTTCAGGAATCCCAATGAATGCTATGGCCCTTTATTATTCTATCCTTTCTATCATGATGGAGATTACCATTATTTCCTCAAGTATCAAAGATAGCTTCAGCCTAGAGAAGTACTAAAATCTACTCTAGCAACACAACCAGTTGATTCTACTTCCATAATATTTTATGAACTCTTCCTCCTCTTTTTACCCCTTTTCCCTCATTTAAACTTTTATCATGCTTCATCTGGATTATCCCAGTGGTTCCCAGTTAGTGTATGGGTCTCCCTGCCTCCCATCTTGGGCCTGCCAAGTCATTCTATTACCAAAATGACATTTCTAAAACTTAAGTCTGATGATATCATCCTCTAGTTAATATCCTTTAATTGCATTGCCTTCATGAAAACATTCACATTCTTGGTTAACATTCAAGTGCCCTCTGATAAGCACTGAATGTTATATGTAAGTGCAGAACCACTAAATTCTACTCCTGAAACAAATATTACACAATAAATATATGTTAACTAACTAGAATTTAAATAAAAACATAAAATAAAATAAAGTAAAATAAAATGAAATGAAATGAAATAAAATAAAATAAAATAAAATAAATTCCCTTCAAAATCTCTATCCCCACAATCTGGTCTTTACTTATCCTATTTCCTTCACCTGGTTTGACTCTTCTTCTTTCCCTGCCCCTAACTTTTCTCACCCACATCCTCACAAATTCAATTTGCCTAACAGTCTTCATATTCTAGTTTATCATTGCTATTATATTAGCTAATATTCATATTCCCACAATAGCATGTGTCAAGACCTGTGAAGGATCTGAAACCTTATCCTATGTACTAACTAACAAGTTAGCTTGCTACAGTTCATGAATGCTAGTAGAAGACATAAGAATCATTGCAGTAACCAGAGTATTATCTTTTGTTCTTGTTTCCAATTCCTACAGGGTAACTCAAAGGGAGCAAGAAGGCAGCTACAAAAATAGTGGGTGATGTAATAGGGGAAGAACTCTGATCATAGGGAAGCCAAATATTTTAAAATGGCCAGTAAACCCACCTGACCTTTGTCCCAAATGAAGAGATTCTCTATCTTCCAAGATTGTTCATTATACTAACGTCCTTGAAAAGATAATCCAAAACAGGGAATAGTTGGTACCCACTTAAACAATGTGTAGAAACTTAAGAGAGCCATCCAGAATTGTCTTGCAACACACTGAACTTTCTGCAATCATAGTATTTATAACACTGAGTTCTCGTGAGCCCTAAACTATCTCTGTCACTAGATTTTGAACTTTCTCTCTCTCTCTCTCTCTCTCTCTCTCTCTCTCTCTCTCTCTCTCTCTCCCTTCCTTCCTCTTTCTTTCTGAGAGAGAGACCACATGGGAGCAGGGAGGGGAATAGGCAAAGGGAGAGAGGGAATCCCAAACAGGCTCCAGGCCCAGCGCCGAGCCCAACATAGGGCTTGATCCCACAACCCCAAGATCACAACCTGAGCTGAAATCAAGAGGTGGATGCTTAACCAACTGAGCCACCCAGGTGCCCCTTGAACTTCTTGATGATAGAGATTAAGCCTTATTATAAGGATTCTCATTTAGTGTACAACACATAGTTGGGACCTCAAATATATTTATGGAACAATAAGATCATTTGAATTCTCTGGGAATTATGGGGTTCGTATCCTGGGGTATGGAGAATTGAGAGGTCAATCAAGAGATTTGGAGATGGACGCTACATCAACAAAAACAATCTCCCTTAGAAATTGTGAGGGTGGTCCAGCTCAGAAGCAGCTCAATCGTACGTATTACATATTTTTTATATGTCCAAATTGTCCTCTCATTGACCTCTTCCTTCCTGTCTTCAAATATCCTTGCCCCATCCATCATTTAATAAATTAGGAACACTGTCTCAAGATCATGGTGATAGCACAAATACAATTTAAGAAGAGAAGAAGGGAACTGGGGGGGGGAAAGTGTTCACCTATAGTCCTTTCACATTTGCACATCATTAAAAACATATATGAGCTTTATTGTATTTTATTATCTTTTAATGGGGAACATTTATAAGCATTTATATTTATCACCATAATTGATGTCCTTAGGCTTTAGCACTTTATTTTATAAGATTCCTTTGCATTTTCTTAATTTTCTGTCTTTTGCTGGATTGTGATTTAGCTTTTATTTTTTCTAGCTATCTGGAAAGTTATAAATCCAGGTTTTAATTATCCTAATGGATGTATTTTTTAATATTTTTGATGAAATATGATACACATACAGAAAAGGGATATATATATATATATATATATATATATATATAATTATACTTCCAGAAATACAAAGCTCTATAAAGAAATATAAAGCTATATCAAGAAACAGAATGCTGCTGGTATCTCAGAAGCCCCCTTGTCCTCCATTCTAGCCTCTGGCCCTCTAATAGTAATTGCTCCCCTGATTTTGAAGATCATGGATTAGTTTTGTACTTTATACAAATGGAATTATCCAGTATGTACTCCTTTGTGACTGGCTTCCTTAGCTCAACATTATTTTTATGAGTTATATCCACTTTGCTTTATGTAGTTATAGTGCATTCATTCTCACTGCTACATAGTAGTCCTTTGGGTAAATGTACCATAATATATCTATCCATTGGACTGTTAATGGGCATTTTTGTAGTTTCCAGTTTGAGAGTATTAAGAATAGTGTTACTTGTGGCTTCTCCTTAAGATGTAGAAAGCTAGAAAGAGCCTAACTCCTACCCTTGCAACAAAAATGTTACACAATCCACAAATTCATTACATTACTTGAACTTGTCAGTGATCTGAGCTCGCAGGAAAAATAACTGATGTGAAATCTAAGTAAATGCAATTGTGAGCAAGAAGAGCTAGAACATGAGCACTTGCTTACCTGGGGTAGATGCTGCTGGACATTGGTAAGTATTCAGCTAAAATTCTTACTGAACTGTTAAGACCAAGTGATGAATCTCGAGAGGATACAGAACTCCTGAGGCTGCAGATATAAGGAAAATGCACCCGTTTACAGGCTCTTCTACAGGCACCCAAACCAGTGATTACAAAACGATGCATGAGAATCCTGAAGTGCCCCCCTTGTAGCTCGAGCCTGAAGAAAGTAAACAGCAGCTGCCTCGGGAAAGGTGTAAAGTCCCATCCAGATTCTCCTTGCCTGTTGCCTCTTCATAATCATAGTCTTAGACTACTGGGAGCAGGCAACCCACATTATCACACTTAGAGCAATGGTGAAAGCCTCCTGTGTCTGGGAGAGGAGAAAACTTCCTCTACTCCAGGAGAGGAGCAAGAATATGAAGTGAGGCAGGGGCACAAGAAGACCACCGCCCTGAGACACAAAGACACAGTGCCATTATGAGACTGAAACTTAATTAGAAGAACTTTGTATACACCTATTCCCCTTCATAGGCTAAGAACCATCAAATCACAGGTAACAGTAGAACACTACTATGGAGGGACAAAAGCATGAAAAGAAACTCTCTCGAAGCATAATGTAAAGGGAAGATCTAAAGTGGCTTCAGCATTGAGAAAAACTCTCTGGCAAATGAAAACTCAGCCTCAAGACAAGGCAGTATTGAGGAACTGGAAACATGTGGTACACTGAAGGTAACCAAAACAACAACAAATTTTTTTTAAAGATTTTATTTATTTGAAACAGAGAGAGAGAGAGAGATCACAAGTAGGCAGAGAGGCAGGCAGAGAGAGAGGAGGAAGCAGGCTTCTTGCTGAGCAAGGAGCCTGATGTGGGGCTCGATCCCAGGACCCCGAGATCATGACCTGAGCAGAAGGAAGAGGCTTTAATCCACTGAGCCACCCAGGCGCCCCTCAACGAACAAATCTTAAATCCAACTCAATTCTTAATCACATTCACGTACATCCCCAAGCTAAAATTTTAACGGAAGGAAAGGCATGCCCATCCTCAAGCATGCAGACTGCTTACCTCAGCTTCCAGTGTTTCTACACAAGACATGTCTTTCAACAAAGACTTATAAAGCATACCCAAAAAAAAGCAAGGCAGAGAAAAAACATTGTCAAGAGACAACGCTATCAACAGAACCAGATACACATATGACACAGATGTGGAATTATCAGACATGGAATTCAAAAAACTGATACATTAAGGCTTTAATGAAAAGATGGGTAACATGCAATATCAGATGGGCTATTTGAGCAGAGAAGTGAAACCTAGAAAGAAGAATCAAATAGAAATGCTAGAAATGAAAAGGCAATAACAGACATGAAGAAAGACCTTTATGAGTTCATCAGTGGACTCAACACAGCTGAGAAAAGAATCAATGAATTTGAAGACAGGTTAATAGAAATTATCCAAACTGAAACAGAAAAAATATATATAGTAGTAGTAGTAATAATAATAATAATAACAACAAGAATAAAAGAAAAGAGCACAAAAAAAGCTACAGGGCACTGTATTTATATTTGACTCTCGGAAGGTGAAACAGACAGAAAATGGGACAGGAAAAATACCTGGAAAAATAAGAGCTGAGAATTTTCCAAAATTAATGATAGTTATGTCACCAGTCAAGGGAAAAAAAATAAAACAATGGTAGAACTATAGAAACCAAAGACAAAGAAATATCTTGAAGGCAGCCAGAGGAAAAAGACATCTTATCTATGGAGAAATGAAGATAAGAGCTAAAATAGACTTCTCATCGGAAACTAGGCAAACCAGAGGAAAATGAAATGGCATTTAAAGTATTTCAAAGAGCTGTCAATTTACTATACTCAGAAAAAAAAAGTCTTTCAAAAATGAATGAGACACAACTACTTTCTCAAAAAAAAGAAAAAAGAGAGAGAAAGAACTCAATGTCAGAAGACCTATATTTCAAGAAAGATCAAAGAAAGTTTTAAAGAATAAGATGCCAAAACAAGAAAGAAAGAGTAAGACACCAAAGAGAAACTGGGATCTACACAAAATAAAATCAAGAGGGATAAAAATAGAATTAATAAAGGCAAAATAAAATTTTCTTTATTGCTATTTTAATAGCTCTGAAAGATAACTGTCTAAAGCAAAAATAGTAGCAGTTTATTGTGTTTACAGTATTCATAAAAGTAATATGCATGATAAAAATAACACAAAGGATATAAAAGTGAAATTGGGAATAACAGCCATGGGAATGAAGAGTCTTCTGTATTTACCAAAAATACTTAACTCCGTACTTTGTGGGCCCCCCTTGTGTATGGAATGACTGGGTGGCCAGAATGTGGTGGCTGTGGAGAACAGGCAGACAGGCTTCCCATCCACTGGTTGCTCTCAGCATCCAAGGTAGACAAGGCAAAAGCCCCATCACCCTCCACAGTCAAGGCCACAAAACCCCTCATAAAACACATCCAAGGAGAAAGGAAAGCCAACTATTTTCAAGTACTCCTGCTACCTACTTTTCTTAAAGCTTTGTCCTATTTTCTCGGACACTTAGAAAAAGAGCCCACACTTAGTCTCCTTGCTATCATTCAGCTTCTTTGTGGGGGCCCCAGCTCATGGACAGAAAGCCTCTCTAGAAATGAAGTCTTCAGACTACAGAGACCATGGAAGGGACAGTTTCCCATAGCATGTTTTTGTCTTTGTTTTTTTTCCTTTCTTGCTCTCTCTTGCTGGAAACCCAATCATTCAGGCAAAAAAAAGCTGCAAGAAAAACTCAGGAAGGTAGAATTTGAGAAAAGAATAGCTGCAGTTTTGATGCTGTGTCAAATCTGCCACGGCTGAGCGAGTCCCGGGCACTGCCCGGTGCTGGCCAGCCCAAGGGGTGCTGAGCTGGGCTAAAGGGGTTGGCAGGTAGGAACAGAGACGGGGCAGGACTACTGTGGGCGGCTTCTGAGGGGTGGCAAGGGGCAGACTGGGGATATGACACAGACCCAGTCTTACCTCTGGAGCTGCCTGCACCATTCTATCATGATCCAATAAAAACATGAACCTGGAGAGCCACCATTTGTAAGGCAACAAGCAGCTATCCGTGCAAAATCCGGAGCTGAAGCACACAGCAAGTCTGAATCCTCCAGCAGCAACCAGTTCAGGCTGGAAGGCAAAAACTGTTGGCCCCATGGAGCTGTTCTGTGAATGCCTACTCTGCAGGGGGAGCCTGAGAAGCAGCCACGGGTAAAGAGTCCATGCACAGAGCCCAAAATTGCCACCAACCTGCTTCTGGGTTGGTCCCTTATGCCACTCTCCATGTGGAGATGGTCCTGGTACAGGATTACAGGGGAAGGTGAGCTGGGCCTCCACACGCTTTCCTCCGCCTCCTAAGACTACACAGTGTTTGTGTTCGAGGGAGGCACCTCTTCCAAATGCTGAGCTTCAGCACAGAGTCTCATTAAGAAAAGCAAGCTCCCAGAGCTTCCACATGCAACCCAACAGGTTAGAAGCCCTGAGACCACTAGGAACCCCAGAACTGATTCCACTGTCCCTGTCATCAAGAAAAACACAAGCTCTGCTAAAACCTACTCATCCTTCAATGTCACCATCTTCCTATACCACAAACCCTTTTCTGACCGTGTCAGTCAAAACCTGATTCCCCAAAAGGATTTGTCTAATGCTGCAATATAACTTTTCAGCTAACAAAAGACAAAGATAAAAATACCCAGTTCTGGAAAAATCAAAGGGAGATAAGACATTTATTTGCACACGGGTACCATTCTCCAAAGCCCAGCTCAGCAATGTGCATAAACTGGAGAAGGTATGTAACCCTAGACTTGGGATTTCTCTTCCAGGAATTTCTCCAACACAGACAAGTACAGACATGGATGTTCATGAAAAGCCAGCTCATACTGAGGGTAGGATCTGGAGATTCTCCCTAACTCGGCATCCTGGCTCTGTCACTTAGATGCTCTAAAACCATCTGAATCTCAGTCTTTGCGTCTGCAAAATGGGGTTACACACAGGGTCACTGTGAAGATTCAATGAAATAATGCACGCAATCCAGTACTTAATGAAAAGCTGCCAACTTTCCATTGTTATTGTATTGTATTTTTTCATAAACTTGGAGAGCTACCAATTGGATTTGATCAGTAACATTATGATTGGTCTCTGCAACAGAATTCTATGCAGGATTTTATTTTCTTTTTTTTAAAAGATTTTATTTATTTGACAGAGAGATAGAGAGAGAGCACAAGCAAGCAGAGTGGCAGCCAGAGGGAGAGGGAGAAACAGGCTCTCCACTGAGCAGGGAGCCTGACATGGAGCTCAATCCCAGGACCCCGGGATCACGACCCGAGCTGAAGGCAGACACTTAACCGACTGAGCCACCCAGGCACCCCCTATGCAGGATTTTAAAAGAATAAAAGCTCTACATACATATTGAATTAAAAACAAAAACATTTCAGAAGAGCCTGTGTGTGTAGGAATATGTGTTGGTCTATGCCTCTATGCACACATGTGACTGTGGGGGTGGCTGTGTGTCTGTTGGTGTGTATATTGCAACATGTATGTGAGTCCTGTGTATGTAACTGCAGTGAGTGTGTGAGTTTTCTGTGATTGTCTACAGTGCGTGCACATGTGTGGGTTCTGTGTTCATATTTGCAGCATGTGTGTGGGAGAGTTACTGGTATCCGCAGGATGTGCATACATGTGTGTATCTCTGGTGCATGTGTGTGAGTTCTGCATATGTCATGGTGTAAATTCTGTGTGACCGTAACGTGTGTGGGTCTTCTGTGTGGGTCATGGCATATGCATGTCTGTAGGGCACGTGTGTCCGTGGGTGCGTCTGTGGGGTGTATGAGTTCTGTGTGCACATGCGTGGTGTACTTGCATGAGAGTTCAGTATGTACTTGTGGGAGGAGAAGGGTGGGCCAGTATAAGAATCTGGGCCCTGGAGTGAGAGAAGCCAGAGTTCGGTTCCTGCCCCATCACATAGCAGTTCACCCTGCACAAATTATTCCTCTGTTTCCAGTTTCTTTATCCTCCAAGAAAACTACCATCTCCTGTCCATGGACCATGTGAGAATTAGACGACAGAATGCATGGGAAGCACATAGCACTGTGTCGGGCACATAGTAGGCACTCAGTAAAGTGTAGCAATATTTCATCATTGCTAGAATCAGAGACGTATCTGGATAGATGTTATCTGGGTAATAGGACTATAGAAAAATTTATAATATTCTATATTGCATGGATATTTTGCATGCATAAATATTATCTCTGAAATGAAAAAACCAATACTTGCCCTTTTCAACAAAACAAAACCCTGAGACCAACATCAGTCATCTTCATAGCACAGGTAAAATACCCTTTAAACCTGGATCCCAGTGCCAAGTATCTCTATCTTTCAGAATGCATCTCTCTACTCTTCCCTGAAATTCCCATCTTTGTTGTATTATTGTATTTAATCCAGCACTTCTGGATTAAAAGCCCAGACTGTGATGTTATGTCCAGAAAGCCCCACTTTAAATTCCCAGGACACCTGGGATTGGCCAGTTGTTGGAGCAACTTTGTATCTTAATCCCACTAGAATTGATTTTTTAATCAGATTAACTTGTCACTTTGGAAGGTATGGTGGTAAAGGGCGGCTCAGTGTCAGTCCCTGTCAGAGTGTGAGACGGGAAGCCAGGAGTGATGGAGATAAGTCCTTGGCAGAAGGGGATTTCAGAGGTGAGCACTTGACATCATGAGCTGGGGGGTGGGGGTGGGTGGCTGGGATCCTGCGTGAGTACAGAGGAGGTGGTATGGGGACACTCAAGAAAAAAGTCACTTTCTTTACAATTTGGTTCAGGTCACACTCCCCCACAAGGTCAGGGTTCCCACTCAGCAAGTTTGTCAGAATCACCTGGAGAGCTTGCTAGAAATGCAGATTCGGGGCAAGACCTTTCCTTACCCACAAGAGATTCTGGGAAATGTATGAAGTGGGGTCTGGGCATCTACTTCCCTTGTGAGGACTGGATTAATCATTGTAGAGCAATAAGGAAGGTCCTTGGGGTTAAAATCCCACTGTGAAAAATCGAGCACTTGACCACTTTCATGGCTGTGTGTCTTCAGTTTATTTACACAACTTCTCTGGGCTATTCATGCCTGGGAAAGAAGGGTGATGGTCCAGAACAAAATGATGATGAAGTTACCAAGGTTGGATATGTAAAAATAAAAGCTGGTTGATTTGAAGCCAAAGCACGGTTCTTCCATTCTCTGAGAGGGAGGAGGGTGCTCTGAGGATGGTTTCTGACCCTACGGTTGCCTAGCCTGTTTCCCAGGCCTCAGAAGCTTCTGCCAACCTTCCTGGTCCTGCAGCTGCAGCCTCCTGCGAGTGTGCTCCACTGCCCCCTGGTGGTCTCATCCGGGAAGGTGAACAGTCTCTTTCCCTATTGGGCTTTATGCAGGGCCCTGAGCAAAGGCACAGCTGCCAGGCCAAAGGGGGAGGACCGAGGGAGGCACTTCTGAGGTTCCTGGAACTGAAATGCTCCCACCACCACTGCTACCTGCTCTCTGGAGCTCGAACTGTCACTGTAGAGCATCGCCGCTCTGCTTTGGGTTTTGTGTTCCTTGATGCTTCCTGAGCCCTGAGCCAGGCTCTTGCTGGGAGCAGCACACAGGGAAGGGATGGGTTGGGGAGCCACACCTGTCGCTTCTGGCGCGGGAGGAACTGAGTCTGACCCATGAGATCATTGAACATGTGGGTGGGGCCGCTCAGAATTCTGCACGGAATCGGGTTAAGAGGCCGTCCCTGAGGGAGCACACGGCTGACTCCCAGCTGTCATTCAGCTTCAGCAGGAAGAAGGACCCATGGGGCGCCTGGGTGGCTCAGTGGGTTAAAGCCTCTGCTTTCGGCTCAGGTCATGATCTCAGGGTCCTGGGATCAAGGCCCGCATCAGGCTCTCTGCTCAGCGGGGAGCCTGCTTCCCCCTCTCTCTCTGCCTGCCTCTCTGCCTCCTTGTGATCTCTCTCCCTCTGTGAAATAAATAAATAAAATCTTAAAAAAAAAAAAAAAAAAAAGGACCCAAAGGCTGAATGAGAACTCTGCGCTCATGGGAAAACATGACCAAAAGTCTATACCTCAGGGCTCCGTCATGAGCAAGACTGAACCTGGTCAGAGCGGAGCCGCCATCCCGAGAGCCCTGTTGCCACAAGCTTGACCTTTCTGACCTTCCTATTGGGGCTTTAGGCTGCACCCACTCCTCAGTCTGCCACCAAGCCCGCTGGCTCTCCACACAGTGACACACCCCCATTTACACCTTCCTGAGTCAGAGCCTCACCTCAGTTATCCAATTCTTTAGTGACCCTATTGGTGTCAGGAGGAGACCACAAGGATTGGAGGGTAGCTTATGACAGAAGCCACAGAGAACTTGGTGCTGGCCTTTAACTGAAAACACACCATCTGGACATGGTCTGACCACAGGGAATAGCAGACCTTTGGGGTAGCCGTCACAGCACCGTTCCCCTGCATTCAGGCATACCCTCCAGGCACTGAGGACTGGCTCACTTCACAGTCTGTGGCCCCCACCTGTGAGGACAGAGGGCACGGCTAGGGCTCCCAGAGCTTGTCATCTTACACAACCAGCCCCAGACAGTGTCATGAGAGGAGGCAGGTTGAGGCATCAGGCGACGCTCTTGAGCATGGGGAAGGAACGAGGAATGTGCTCAGGAAACCCACTCTTCTTCCCACCAGCGGGCTCTGGCAAGGCAGGTTAGAGCTTGTTGTCTTCAATGAGACGATGTGTAGGGACCCATGAGAGCATGAGGCCATGTCATAATCACTCTCATCCTTGGGCTGGAAGTGATCTGAGTTGTAGTCACCTTCCTTTTCCCCCAAGAGTTCCTACACACTCATCAACCAAAGACTACTTCCCCTGTTCCTTGGTGTTCTCCCCTAGAAAACAAGCCCCCACAAGTGTCCCAATTTCAACAGAGAAGGGTAATAAAAATTACAAAGACAAAGAAAATGAATGCATTGTATTTTTATAAAGGATTGGGCCTACATAAATTGATTGTAGCATAATTCATCCCATTTAACTTTTATAGAAACACAGATGGGTCAGGGCTATACCTAGTTTTAGAGACAAAGAGACAAAGGCTGAGAGAGGCCAAACTAGGATGTGGCAAAAGCTAGATCTGCCCCCAGTTCTCCTCACTTTCTAAGTCCCTGGTCTTTGTGCTTTGTCTACAATTCCCAGTGCTGGCCTGGGAATTCTTCCCACCCCAGGCCTGGCACCATTTCCTCTCTGCTCTTTTATTCTGGACTGTATCAACAACACCAGCACTTCCAACTGCCGATGTCTGGCTGGCCTCTTGCTCACAAACTCTCGCTTTCCACCAAGCACACCTTATAGGCCCAGGTGGGGTCTGCTCAACGGACACTAGTGCCTACAGAGAAGGAGACTTTGCCTCAGGCTGCCCAGATGGCACATTCCATACCCACAGCTCCACCCGCCGCAGGAGAAGCCAGCTCATGGCATTTTTCATGTTCTGACTCCCCCGGACCAGTGTCTGGGGCTCAGGGCTCACTGCTTCCCTCCCCGCCACCCCCAAATCCCGCCTTCAGTCCTTGTCCTGGTGAAAACATCCTGAACAGGTCATGAGAGAGCTTGGCAATATTCTCCTCACTTGACTTTAGGGCACCTCTCCCCCTGCTTTCCTCCACCTCTCTGCCAGTTCCTTCTCAGGAACTTCCTGGCCCTGCTAACCTGTAAACTTTGCCAGCCCAGGTCTTGCTTTGTTCTCTGTCTACACTCACTTGATCGGGGATGCCATCCGGCCCTGGGAACTTCCAATACCAAATGTATATCCTGATGACTCCTGTTTCTACTACATACAACCTCTTCACTTTGATGTTATATCAAAGGTAACATGGATGCCTCCGTCCGTTCAGGCTGCTATAACACAATACCACAGACTGGGTCGTTCATAAACAACAGAAATCGGTTGCTCACAGTTCTAGGGTCTGAGATCAAGACACCAGCAGCTTGGATGTCAGGCGAGGGCACACTTCCTGGCTCACAGATGGCTGTCTTTCTGCCAGCCATCTCCCGGTGAAGGGACCTGGGAAGCTCTCTGCGGTCTCTTTTATAAGAGCACTAAATCCACTCACGAGGGTTCTGCCCTCATGACCTAATCACCCCCCAGAGGCTGCACCTCCTAATACTATCACACAGGGGGTTAGAATTCTAACACATGGATTTTGAGGGAGACACGAATATTCAGTCCATTGCAATAGGTAAGACCAAACTTCATTTCTCTTCAAAGAGAATGACAAAGTCTTCTTTTTATGACAAAGAAGATGACAGTCTTCTGGCGTCTCAGCAGAGGCAACTCTGTCTTCCAGCCGCTCAGGCCATGGAGTCATCCCCAGCTCTCCTTTCCTCTCCCACTCCCCTCCAGTTGGCCAGTAAATCCTGTCAGCGCCATGTCCGTGTGTATCTGCAAGGTGCCTCTCCTCCCCCTGCACTGCCTCATCCGCTCTCAGCCCTGAGCATCCCCTCTGGATCATTGCCGTTGCCTCCTGACGCCTCCCTGCTTGTGCCTTCGTCCTCAGAACCGCACCACCTCTGCCCCTACGTCTGCGGTTCCTCACCCACACACCAGGAGCCAGCGCCATACACTGGCCCTCCCGGCGGATGCCACGCACCCCAGCCTGCCCTGGACCCTCCTGTCCATCTCTGTCCTGCAACGATTACAAGCAGCACAGTCTTCCACTATCGGAAGGTGTCGACTGGACAATAAATTATATGTTGTCGTCCCCCCCCCCGCCCCCCCCTGAACTCGCCTGATCTGGACTTGCTCCTTTGTGCCCTCCGTCCCACTTCCCTCCCTTGGGCCTCACTGTCTCTCCCCCTATGTCTTCTGTCTCCATCTGGAACACTCTCCCCAGATAGTCTTATGTCTCTTTCCCCAGTACCTCCAGCTGCTCAAATGTCACCTTATCTGCTCCACGGAATGCCCACCCCCCACAGCCTCCTCACGGGACAACAGCCTGGTCACGCTCTACCCCGAACTCTGCCACATCCGTCCTCGAGGGAGGTATGCCCGCCTGGCAGCCCCATCCCACTCTTATTCCCTTCCTGGGAAGGCGAGCTTCCCAAGCCCAGGGCTTTGTCTGCTCCTGGCTTCACCTCCAGGACCTGGAACACTCTTGGCACATGAGAGGTGCTCATTAGGTCTTTGTTAGAAGAATGAATGAATGGAGGGATGGATAGATGTTTAGGTTCAAGAAAAGTCACCAAACGTGGAGCTTTTCTCTTACTGTGTCTGCTTTAAAACCTGTTACATCTAGTTACAATGCACACAGAGGGCAACCTGGATTAATGTCAACCAAATACACATTAGGAATTGTAACTCACGCACTGGTCTGAGATTCAGAATATGTGGCGCTGGTTTGGACTGCATCACTGAAGCAAGCCTCAGGACTCTCCTGAGCCTCAACTTTATTTTTAGAATAAGATAATGTCTAAAATTGTTTTTGGCACCAAAGTTCTACATGTTAGGACCCAGAAAAGTGACAGCACAAAAGAGCAAAGTAAATAAACAGAATCATCAGGAAAGTGAGTGTTTTGCTGCCTTCTCGCACCCCTGCTGTGGACACCCAACTCAAAAGGTATTATCCAACACGTGCTTGCCCTGGAAGCTCTAGGACCAGCACAGACACCTGGGCAAGAAAATGCCAATGACCTTTAGTGTGCTGTCCTGTCCAGGGGGCACTAACCTGTAAAAACGTAAGGGCAACAACCTTCTCTGTAAACAATATGCATCAACCCATTCATGCAGCTACTCACTGCATTCACCTCGAGTTATCGCCTTAAGAACGGGAAACACAGAGGAAATGCATTTGAGGGGAGCAGGGAACACAAAATGCCCTTCCTGGGGGCATGGTGTCCCCAACTGCACAGGCACCATATATCATGGACTATGGGCCAGGGCGGGAAGAGAGAAGAAAGAGAGGACCGCCATGACGCCGATCTAGTGTCGTATCCACCTCCATCCAAGGTGTCTGGAAGGGCTGCCCTGGTTCTCTGCTCTCAGAAATCCTAGGCCAGGGAATGGGGGAGATTATTTATTCTATAAAACATGTTCCTTAACAGATCGTTGGCATCTCTTTGATTGAATTCGCGAGTGTGCTTGGGTATTTATAGCTCATTTACTATATTAGTAGGTATGTGGGGGGGGGGGGTGGGGGTTATAGGGAGACAGAGATCCTAAAAGATCATCAAAAATAAAATTAAATCATCTCAGAATTAATCTGCAAGTTAAAGGGAGATTTTCAATTTATCTGCAAAAGAAAAAAATCAGTCTACACAGAACTTTTGCAGAGGGAGCAAACCAATTTGTATTAAAGAGCTGGCAGGAAGGTAAATGGACCAACCCCTGGCAGGGGCAGGTGTCTGCCCTTCATTTTCCATTTTGCAGCTCCTGCTTTGGTGCACCGGCAGTGCAGCTGCCCTAAATCTTATGTTCTCCGCCCTCCCCNACCACCCCGAGCCTGTGCTCATGCTCCTCCCTACTGCCCACTGGGAGGTCTCTAGAATCCTGCCCCTCCTCAGGCAGGGCTCTTTCCCTCTTGGGGCACACGGTAGCTTGGGCATCACTCACAGGCTCCATGAGAACAGGAGCAGCCGTGTAGCTCTTGCCCGCCCTCCATGGCCTGCTCCCCGTGGTCCCCACATCGAGAGACATCTTCCAGACAGAAACACTCCCAGCTATAAAAGGGCCAAGTCACAGAATCAGGCAGGAAGTCAAAAGATCAGTCCTTCTGTGACAAGCCAGGATCCGTCTCCTCAAGCCCCCTGAAGAGAGGAATGCTGTTTGTCACGGTGGGTCTGGTCCTGGGCAAACGCCCCAGCACTGGCCCCGGTGCCGGAATGCAATGGGCACCTGATACACATAGACTGAGCCGAGGAAGGAACAAGTAAAGAGGGTACTCACACATATTTGTCCCAACACAACTTGCTGCCTGGCCCCCTATCCTGGGTTCCTAGCTCCCTGGGCTTCATCTGCTTCTCAGAGCCTTGAGGATGGGGCCGGCTCTGCACCGTACTCGTTCTGGAAGCAACCTTGAGACCAGTGTTCTGTTTCCCTCCCGCTGGCGCCCTCGCCCTCCACGGCACAATCTATTGCCAAGGCTCTGGTTCAGGGAGTTATACATACACTGAGTTTGTAATCAGAATCTAGCAGAATCTATTTTAAATACACGGGGACTACAGTACATATGAATATGCTAATCAACTAAGCTTAATAGTTCTCGTTTGTATTAATGCAAATTAGGCAGCTGCATTTCCCACCAAATATTTTCCTTGGTATTTACTGACGAAATCAAGGTCCTTCTAATAAGTTCTAATATTTAATCTAAAAGCTCTAAAGAAGGTGCTTTAGTTGAGCATAATCTAATTTCACAGAACAAAATTGCATCTAAAAGCAATATAAAGTTACAATTTGTTCCTTGTCAAATAGTAAAAATGGCCTTTAAATTTTACATGGTTTTGACCTTTGGTTTTTGCATTTCAATTAAACTTCCCTCAGAGCCCAGAGGATCAAATGTTCCCTGAGTGTGAATTAGGTCCCAGCCAGAGGTGGCTACTGACCCCTCTGCTTCTTTCCTTTTCAAACTGACATCTGTCTCCCTTTTGACACAGAGCGGAAATTTTCTCCCTCAATCGCTGGAGCAGAGGTAAACAGAAATAGTAGGTCTGGACAATATCTCATCTTCAGACCCTTGAAATTTCTACAAGTCAATCTTCAAAATTCATTCCTGGATCACGGTGCCATTTCACCAGACTCGTATCTATCACTGGTCTAAGAATGACCCACCCTCTCCCGTCAGCCATGTTGGAGCCACGATTTTACCTTTGTAAGACCTGTGGGTGTCTGTTATTTTCCTCAGGCTTCGTGAGAACCCATTATGCAGAGGAGAGGTCATCTTTTGATTTCTGATCGAACAGAATCAGGTGCTCAGGTCTGAGAGGCCATGATGCCACTCAACATCCATCACCCCTTCTTTCTGGTAATAGAGTCTGATTTTTATTCAGGGCGATGATGCCCCCCAGCTAAAATCCCACACTCCTCAGCCTCTCTTGCAACTAGTGAAGCAAAAAGATAGAGAAAGTCCTGGTTTCTTAATGACATGGTGGAACCACCTTACGAGGCCCTGCTTGTTACCTCCGGGCATCTTTTACACGACGGACAGAAATCAGATGACTTTTTATGTTCTATGCAACTGAATCGAATCATAAGTCTTGTGAAATTAGAGTAGCACTGTTCCTGGCACATAAGTGCTCAATAAATTACAGCAATTAGTCAAGAATCAGATGGATAATCAGTCTAAATGACACATCATAGAAACCAACTAAGGACTCAGAGAGAGAGAGAGAACAAATAACACCTGCATGTCTACAAAGATAAAGCATAAATGGAGAACTATATGTATCACTTTAATAGTAATCATAATAATAACAAATATTTGAGGTTATAGGAACTGAACATTATTTTAAGTATTTTACATGTATTAACTCTTCTACACCCCAATATTAATGCAGCACTTGTAAAATTACATGTCTTATAGTCACACATATGATATATACATGTACATATGTGTATATAATAATATGATATATACACCACATATATATGATATATATAAAGTGTGTGCATGTGCGTTTGTTGAGTGAACAAATACACAGACAGACAGATGACACCCTGCTTACCTGGATTTGAACCTCATCTGCTAATAAGCTCTGGGTGAGATCTAGGTCAAATGACACACTAACTCTTCAGGTCCACAGATGACATCTTCCTACGATCATGGTTTCCCCAAGGTTGAGCTCATTTTATCTCCAGTAAACTGGGGAATCCTCAGTAAAGATCACATGTCTCTTCCCAAAAGAGGGAATTTTATCCAGTGTATCCCCTTCCAGAGCTTTGCAAACATAGCACTCTTCAAGATTTTGCCATCTTCCTGACCTGGGTGATTCCAGGATGACAACTTTGGCAAGCCACGGTGCTAGAAGTAAAGGGGCCTATTGAAGTCCGAATGGCCATCTGCCACACCCCAGAGCTAGGCCCACATAGAGAAGTCTGGAGCTTCCATAATAACCTACCATGAATTGGGCCCTTGCACATATATTAGTGCCTCTTATCCTTACAACGGCCTCATGAACTAGAATGCTATTTTATCCAAAACACACTAAAGATCAGAGACATTCATTCTTTTTCTTTCATTCATTCAAACTTATTAAACACCTACTATGTGCCAGGCAATAACTTTTAAGGATATTAGGGAAAATGTGGCATATGATTTTTTAAGGAACTTAAAGTTGGGGGGTGGAGGTGGACATAAATTAATAAATCAAAACCATACATGTGCCTGGTGCTGAAATGAAGGTATCAAGTATCATGAGGACCTATTAGGACTAGTCACAGTGGAAGCACCATTAGGGCTGAGGTCCAGGTTAGGACAGAGGTAGGAAGCAGAGGGAAGATATTCCAGGAAACTGGTGCACTTACACAATGATGTTGGGGTAACCGGAACATAGGTGTAATGTGTTTGGAAAGCGCTGACTCACTAGGCTGAACCACATTTCCTGATACTTCCTTACTTGTATGTTTCTCATTTGGGTGGCCTCAGGGAGATCTCTGGGAGATCTGAAGAAGCAGAAGTGAAGCAGCAGCCCTTTTGTACCTCACACAGATAGTTGCTTATCTGTAGATTCACCTCAATGGTCTGAACAAGCAGCTGGGGAAATCATTTCTCTACCCCCCTGCCCCTGGATCCTCCTTCAACTCCCGTGGCCCCTGAGCCAGGTATGCAGTTGGCTCTGTGACAAAAGAGAGGTCCTAGTGTCCACAAGACAGTCTCAGCACAAGGTCAGAGACAACAAGCATGGACAGACGCTTCAGACCACGCTCACAGGTCACACCTTGGGCTCTGGCTTACAGTTTGCTCATGATCTTTCTTTCCTGACTCCCTGCATTCAGACCACAACTCCAGCAACAGATGAGAAGACTACAGCCTTATAGGGCTGCTTAACCAGCCCCCACAGCTGTGTAAGCCTGTAACAAATCTATCTATCTATCTATCTATCTATCTATCTATCTATCTATCTATCTATCTATCTATCTATCTTACAGGTTCTGCTTCTCTGGTCGAACCCTGACCAATGCAGAACTAGGTACCAGAAGCAGGATGCTACTGTAACAAATGTCTCAAATGTGAGAGTGGCTTTGGGAACAACAAAAGGGAGACGCTAGAAGACTTTTGAGGAACATGGTAGAGAGAGCCTACACCACCTTGAACAGCCTGTTAGTAGAAACATAGACCGCAAGAATACTGCCAGTGAGGGCTCAGAGTGAAGAACGTGCTACTGGAAACTGGGGGAAGGGGACCCCTATTATGTAGCAGCAGAAAGCTTAGCAAAATTGTCATCTGCTGTAAGGGGAAAGCAGAACTTGTAAGGGATGAACCTGGTTATCTAGCTTGGGGGATTTCCAAACAAAGTGTTGAAGGCAAGCCAGGTTTCTTCCTGCTGCTTACAGTACAACGTGAGGGGAGAGAGATAAATGAGGGAAGAACTGTGAAATAAAAAGGCATCAGGATTTGATGGTTTTGAAAATTCTCAGCCTCTCCAGGTGGCAAAAGATGCTGAAACTGAGAAATGACTTCCGAGCACATCAGGAAAACATGGCATAGAGGTGAAATCTTGCCTAAGGATGAAGCCACTCCCTTCCTAGCGCTTCTGAATCACCTCTGATAAACTACTTGTTTCAGGGTCTAATTCTCGGAGAAACAACCTGAAATGTACCCTGACTCTTTCCTAAATTCCAGGGATTGGAAGCTTAGCCACGCCCTCCCTCAGATTCACCCTGCTCTTGGACTTGCTCTCTCCCAGTGGCCCCTAGCGGGTCCTCCTCTTCAGTCAGCATGCAAAAACTGGGGTTCTCCAGAGGCCCTCACTTACCTCTCTTAGGAGATTCTGAACCGTTTCCATGTCTTCAAATGTCAATTTGAGGCTGACACCCCACAAACTTGTATTTTGAGCCCACTTCTCCCTCCTAGACTACAGTCTCTCCCTGCAAACCTATCCCACAATATTATAAAGGCACCACCTCCAGTTCATACATCCAGAACTGATAATGCTCTGTCCCTCTGTCCTGGCTGTATGTCTGTCTGTCTCTCTCATGTGTGCACATACACAAACACACACCAGAGCAAATCTCCCTTTCCGAGAGTTACGTATCTGGTCTATGGAGCTAGACTACCTGGCTTTGATTCCTGGTTCTACCACTTCCTGACTCTGAGAACTTGGACAAGTTTGTTTGTTCGTCTGTTTACCTCCCTGTGTCTTAACTTTTCTCGGATGATCTGAGGTTAATAATAGTTCTTACCTCAGTATGTTATGGTAAAGATCAAATGGACTATATGCGTAAAACAAAACAGTGCCTGGCACATGTTCCACTCTCCAAAAATTTTAGTTTTCAATATCATTATATTTTGGTGAACCGCATCACCCAATAAGCCAAAGATGAAGCCCTGAAGTCCCCGATCGCCAGTAATGCACACATATCCTACTCATCATCAAACTTGCCGATTCTAGCCCCTAAGCGTCTTCAGAATCCATCCCTTTCTCTCCATCCCAATTATCACCTCTTGAGTTCAAGCCTTCATGATTCCACCATCAATCAGAAGCAGTATGTAGCTGCCGTAGCCCCCCTTATCTGAGTTATACGTGTCCAGGAACCAAAACAACCGCCCCCCCAGGATATACATAGCCAGAGCCCTTCTCCATATTGTAGCCAGAATACCCTTCTAAATTAAAACTTTCATCATGTGTTTCCCCTGCTTAAGTGGTCTTACAAATAAAATCTTGACTTTTTAGGCTCCCGTGATACAATGGCCTCCACATTCTCTTCGCACAGTGCTCACTCTCATCAGCCTCACACTTACCCCCTTGCATCCTATGTCCCAGTCATCTTGATCTGTTGGCAAATGTTGAATTCCTTGAACTTTTAACTTGCTCTTCCTCCTAGAATCTTTGGTGCTGAAAAGGAAGGACTCTTTATGTCAAAGAATATCCCTGTAATGGTAAGTGTCCTGAATTTAGCAACAGGTGAGTAAAGAATGGTCTCTGGCAAGGGAGGGATGGGGGGATCAGATCTAGCCGGAAGCATTCCACCTAGCCCTGGGCTGCTCTGATCCCTTCAGAGGGCAGCTCCTAACTGAATGTAGCCTCGAATGCTGCTTTGCTTGCTTCCAAGGCAAGGGAAAACTTTGGTCCTGTCAAGGTAACTAACCTAACCCTGACAAAGGTCAGGAAACCCACCAACAGCAGTGCATCCTTCCTGCAACAGTGGAAGAGTTGGAGAAGCCAAACTGGGGGCACTCAGATTGAAAGGCTTTCATGCTATAGGATTAGGTTTCCTTTTTTTTTTTTTTTAAGCCTTTCTTAAAAAAAAAAAAAAAAAGTAGTCGAGAGGCTGTCAGGCAGCTCCGCGTCTCCATTAGAATTCAGAGTATTCCACGGTAATTACAAAACAGCTGTAATGGAAAATTGGTAGTCAAACCCATTTTCCAGCGACTAGAACGGTGAATGGGCTCCATTATGTTCCTAATTCTCATTAACTTAATTTGCATAGGAAACAATGAAGGAATACATAATGAGGTACAGTGGGCTAGCAGCCCAGCCCTCGCCCCCCGCAGAGCTGGGTGCAACCCACAGTGACCCACTTGGAGGGAAGAGAATCTCTGCGCCCCGCTGGACTCCACTGTACTCCGATGACCTACGGCTGCAGGCCCGAGCTAGTATGGGGCGGGCGAGATGGAGGGTGACTCCAGGATCACCTTGCCTCAGCACACACGGTGCAAACTCCATTTCTTCGCCCATCCCCACCCCTGCTTCTGGTAAGACTGAGAACTGGAGCAGAAGGAGGAGGGAACATGTTTTCGGGTAAGCAATTCCAGGCTTTGGCTGTGTGTGCACGCGTCTTGCTTCCTACCAATCTGGTTTAAGTATAATTAGCCCTGGCAAAAGGATGAGATCAGCAACCAGGGAGTTGGGTGGGTTAAGGGTGCCGGGCTGGGCCAGAGCTAGGTTCCCTCTGGGTGCTGGGGCCAGCAGGGCCTCACCCCAGGCTCCGCTCTAAGCAGTGACCCCATCAGACCAGAACAGCTACTGGCAGACCAAATGGAACCTGCGATCGAGAGGGATCACAGCCAAAGCTCAAAGCTTGAACAGCTCAGTTATCTCCTGACTCCATCCACCAAGCTGTGAGTAGTGGAAGCCAGAAGTTGTACTCTCTAACAAATAAAACTATAAACTGGAAAAAGTGGTACATTCAACTCACCATTATTAAGTATTTATGATATTTCAGACACTACACAGGACAGTCTCACTGAATCCTTATAGCAAAACTACAAGATAAAATTATAGCCATTTCACTCATGAGGAAACTGAGGCTCAAATAATTCGCTATGCTGGGGTTAGTTAGCTATTCAAAGGTGAAGCCAGGGGGGCACCTGGGTGGCTCAGTCATTAAGCATCTGCATTCAGCTCAGGTCACGATCCCAGCATTCTGAGATCCAGCCCACATCGGGATCCCCACTCAGCAGGAAGCCTGCTTCTCCCTCTCCCTCTGCCTTTCCCCCTGCTTGTGCTCTCTCTCCCTGTCAAATAAATAAAATCTTTAAAAAAAAAAATGACAAAAGTAAAGCCAGGACTCACTCAAGCTGTCTTCTGAACCAGCTAGACTAGTTAGGCCAATGCTCCCCAAACTTGTTTATTTCATGGCACGCATGGAAAATTATAAGATTTGTACAGTATCCCAGGATGAAGGAGAAGGGACTGAGAGCCTGGAGAGGTGTCCCAATTCCCAACTGGGCAAGATAATAAATATTTCTAGCCATACAGATGGGAAAAATCAAGTACAGGAGAACCTTAATAGCCACAAGATGTTATGCAACTCACTTCCTGGGAACTGACCACATAGGCTTCCTGCTCTTAATGTAGGATGTATTATGTAGGGCCGCCTGGGTGGCTTAGTTGGCTGGGTGTCCAACTCCTGGTTTCAGCTTGGGTCATGACCTCATGGTCTTGGAATCGAGCCCCATATCCGGCTCTGAGCTCAGCGTGGGTTCTGCTTCACATTCTCTCTCCCTCCCGTTCACTCTCTCTCTCTCTCAAATAAATAAACAACATCTTAAAAACAAAAAAAAACTGTAAATGTATTTACCATAAGCTTTCCTCTTGAGGTGGGAATGTGCCTGTGGTATCCAACATGCCAAAAGGAAGAACGGCATAGGTAAAGTAAAGTGACTGAAAACAACCCCCTCCAACATCCTACCTTCCCCAGCTGGTCTACACTAACTCTTTTACCAACAAAATCTCCAACAACTTCCCGAAAACCTACTGAGTCCCGGGCATCACACAGATGTGATTATACTCGCCTAACAACGTCATGAGATAAGTTTCATCATCACCATTAGGTGAGGAAACTGTCACAAGGTGGTAAAGCCACAGAGTCAAGTGGTCTGCCTGATCTGGGTGTCCAGCTCTGTTTCATCCCAAATCCTGAGGCTTCTTTATTTTTTGCAACAAATTGGTATCTCTTCCTTGGCAAAACTCCTCCGCACCTAGAGTTGATGGGACACGCTCTTCAGCATTCCAGTGAGTTCTCCATGCCCAAGGTATATTTGGAAACCCAGGCACATCCCATCTCTTTTGCTCCCCAACCTCATCCTTGGAAATGCTATCTGCATCTAAGAGATCTGGAGGCAAATATTTGAAGCAGAACTTTTAGTTTACTTGATGCACTGGGCTGGTTCTTCATATGCCATGACCACGAGGCCCAGACAGAGACACCCCAGAGAACAAACACAGTGATCACTCATGTGTGAGACTAAGGAAAACAACTAGTATGCACTTGTGTGGAGAGATCTCCTGCCTTTCTGTCTGTGCCCACCAACAACCAGTTCCTACAGTGCTTGGTAAACATTTGTGGGTTAATGGATTGACTTATTGCCTTTATTAATACCCAGGACTATTCACCAAGGACCCGATATGTGCAGTCATTGTACCAGGAGTCACAGAGAACTTTACATTTCTCCAGTTTGGACAGCACATTCTGATTTTCTTTCTACATCTTCATATTATTACTCAAACCTGCTTGACTGGGAGTAGGCACTGGGAGAAGGTCATCCTCGACACTAACCTCATCGTTTGGGGGTATGCGGTAGATTACAGCAGGGAGGAGACCAACAGACCAAATCCAATGTTCTAACGTTGTTCTATTTCACCCTGATTTTAAAGACGAATACTAGATCTTCTACCTAACCAAGCTCTAACCCCAAGTAATCCCCAGTCTTGGATGGATTGACTTTAGGTTAGTTTTCTTGTTGGTTCTCTGAGTGCAGTCCTTGGTCTCTCTATTTATAAGAGAACAAAGCTGAAGATGTTCTAGGAAGATTCAGGGCTGGTTTGTTTGTTCCTTTCTTGGGTTCACTCAATGGCACTTACACACCAACAAAAACCCACTTGTGGTTGAAGTTTCCCACGCAGACTTACAGGCGCTCTGTGTTCCCTCAGTAAAGAGCCACTCACTGTGTTCCTGGGAACCAGCACTGCACCTTACAGCTTTGCCAACTGCATCACTTTTAGATTCTGGGCTTTGAAACCAAATAAAAATTGATATGTGTGTAATCACATTTGTTTAATTAAAGTAACACATCTGTGCAGTAAATATTCCAGCACGAGCTGGTCAATAGCAAATCCTCAGCATGTACAGTAATAATTGACTAATGTAATTAAATGCATGTCAGAGTTTTAAAAGAAAATATAATGAGATTTCATCATTTTATATGTACAGGTAATTAGTTCTTAGGAATGTGAGTAAAAGCAAATTATCTACAGATTTGAACTATCAGCAGATAATTCAAATGACCTAGTTTGGGAGAGAAAATGGTATCTAAAAATGAGAGGAATTCAAACCAAAACAAACGTTCCCTACGATTAAATCTGAAAGCTATGTTAAGAAATGAGCATGTATAATTTTGCTCAACATGTTTCCATCGAGCTTTCCTTTTGGATGAGTTGAGCCGTAGTGTGAGGACCAGGCTGGAGTGACATCTCTCCTGGCTCACACCCCTCTACTGGCTGTTTAGGCATCCAGGCACCTTCTAGTACCAAGCTCTGGGTCATTTTGACAAGCATCTCTTTTGCTTTGCATTCGAGCTGACTCCATCTTCTGCAGCTTCTCAAGAGTTCCTGTTTGGCCTGTGTATTATCATCCTGACTTCTGGACACCATGTGCACGGGAGGGCTGTGGGAAAGGGCATTCCAAGAGTAGAGAACAACTTGACAGATGCAAGGAAGTAGGAAAGCACATGGCCTGTTTGGAAAGCAGCAAGGAGCTCAGTCTGACTGGAGAAGATTCCAGCAGGAGAAAAGAGGGAGCTACCACTGTCAAAATAGGCTGGACGTGATGGGCAGAGATTTGAATGTCAGCCGAGAAGCTTGAACATCCTTCAGCAGAAGGCAAAATGGAGTTGCCGAAGATGCCGTTTTCTGCTACTTCACTCAACCCTAATCAGACCAAATGCTTCAAAAATCCCAACACTCAAATGTGAACTCGTTGCTCAAGGAAATGGTCAAGTCCTCAAGACCAAAATCTGGCCAGTTTGAGATTAGGATCCTTCCTCTCCGAAAGGAAGCTGTCTGGATGCTTTCTCCTTTCCTCCCAGTGATCCCTCAATTCAAATCCTTCTCCTTCTCTACACTCCCAGAAGCGACGACACCCAGAAACGAAGCCACCGTCATAGCCCCTCTTGGTGACCATAGCTCTGGATGTGAACTCTTATTGCCAAAACCAGACTGAGGGTGGGCAGGGACAGTCTGAGCCTATTCTGTGCATGTAATTGTAGGTTTTGAATATACGTACACAGGTTGTTTGTTTGCATCTTTGCTGTCATGACCCCTGTGACAGGAAACAGCAGTGAGAAGACAGAATGGCCATGACAAACATAAGACATGACTGTCACCTAATATGAAAGTGATGTGTTCCTCACTGGTTGGAGGGCAGAAGCTTTACTTGGTGACACAGTTAGCGGTTGTACTGAGGGACACACTCCACCCACTCCCTGGCTTGCATCCCTCTGGATCAGAGCCTTTCTTCGTGGGACAGTTTGTGCTGATGCATCAGGGGCCGGAGCTAAAGGTCAGCATGGTCCCATATTTAGGGCTTCATACTTGGAAGATCCTTCAACAGAAATAAAAATGCAATAAAAGCGATAAAAAGAAAACTGCTGACTAGAAGACACATATCAACAAATAACAAAGTGCAGACCTTATTTGTATCAAGAAACAAACTGGGGAAAAAATATGTATAGAAATGGAGAAATGTGAATACTTACTAGATATTTGCGCATAAAGAATTTTTAAGTTTTAGTTGTGATCATTATATCATGGATATTTATTTTTTTCTAAAGGGCCCTTATATTTTATAGACAGAAACCAAAATATATACAGGTGATAGGATATAATCATGTCCATCTTTCCTTCAGAATAACCCAGGAGAGGGTAGAAAAAAGTGTAGGTAAAGATATGAATGAAACAAGAATGGCCATGTACTGACCATTACTGTAGCTGGGAGGTAAGCACATAGGGTTCAGTTTACTAGTTTCTTGATGTCTGTATATATCTAAATTTTTTCATTAAAAAAAATGATGCTGTCAGTCAGCCAAGTGCAGAGATCTTTCTGTGGTTGAGTTGTCAGTTTATGGCCAGCGTTTGAGGTTGGACTGATGCTGAAGCCCTGGTTTCCATCTGTGGCTAGGGTTATAAACTTTAAATTTATGATGTTTGGAACAAGTTATTACCAAAGAAACAGTCCAGGAGGGGGTAGAACAAGGTAGCAAGTGCATGATCAGGATTACAGGGTAACTTTGGGTGTGGGCTTGGAACAAGTGTGTGGCCAGCTTAGTAGGAAGCTGGGACTAGGAAGAAACCATCTATAGCCAAAGAAGGAGGTCATTGTTTCTGGAGTTGAAGATGGCCTATGCCCTCAATTAGGGAATTATCTATTTCCAGAGCTAAAATTCACATCTATGGCCAAACAGAGAAGATGTGAATAATTCTGTGGCAATGGTGTCGGTGGGGGATGGTATGTTGGATCCAGCATGACATCAGTTCAATGATTAAGACAGAAAACTGGTGTGTAGTTGAGGCCAGGGTTAGCTTTGACTGATCTGGGAGAGTTAGTTTGTGACAGGGGTTAAAGAAGTCTAGAGTTCAGTTTCCTGATAGGGTTAGGAGGTAATTTCACACTCTGGGGTACATACTAGAGTTACCTAAGGGGTGGGGGAAGGATAAAAATTCCAATGCCTAGGTCCCAGCTAAGCCCAACAATCCCAGAACTCTGAGACCATGGCCTAGGCTTAGTAAAAACCAGTGGGTTAAGGTGTCAGAGTAACCAGATCAAGGCATCTTTTGTATCTAAATTTAAAGTGAGTTCTATGACTGGAGTTGCAAGCATAAGGGGTCAATCTGTAGCTACATAATAGAGAAAAAGTATTTGGGCCCCCAGAATGATGCAGCCAGTTTACATTATTAGCGCTGTGTTCTAATCCTCATGGTCCTGATTCAGACCATTCAAGAAGCACATACACAGAACATGTCTTGATTTATAACAATGCTCCTGACCCACCTAGGTAGCACATGTTAGAGTCTTTTTACCTGTAGCAAAAATGGGTTTCTGCACTGAAAAGACCCAACAATAACTGATCTAGAGCCTATGACCACTCCAGATGCCATGAATTAAGTAGTTAGTTAGGAAACGGAATCCCTGACTGTGGCCTCAGTTGATCCATATGCCAGTCCACTCAGCTAACCCACCTAGCAGGACCTTTCCAATAGCTCTGTACAGTAAAAGATATAATAGGCCATGGGGTTGAATGGAGAGAGAGTCAGGAGTATTGTAAACTTAAATGATGGAAAGAAGGCAGAGAAGGAGAATGCATCTTCTTGTTTTTCCTTAATCAGTAAATGCTTCCTTGGAGAGGTAATATTCTGCAACCCAGCAATCTGCTCTGGATTCCAATTAAATAATGCATAAAATACATAATGTGCACCTATTCTTTCTACCTGTGAGGGCGTCTAAGTCATAGCCTTCTTCATAAGAAGCTTGTAATCTAGGATATCAGGGGCTCAGGATCAGCTGGACAAGGAACACATGGGAGATGAGGTAGGTGAGCAGGCAGAGATGGCAGGGTCACAGCATCACTGGGTTGAACCCTGTCAGTTAAAGGGGCTCCAAATGGTCTTCTAGCATCTGTCCTGGAGAAGAGCTTATCATTGTTTCCCTATCAGATGGTCTCTGGTACCCAGAAATGGTGAGAATGCTCTTTATATGGACCTGAGACCACCAGCAGGTGTTTTACAGTTCTTTTGGGATAGCCTCTTTCCTGTTAGAATCTTGATCTGGGTGCTGGTAACACTGAAGAACACAGAGAAAAGAGGAAAGAAAGAGGCAAGTGGGAGGTAGGGTAGGTTGAAAAGTATTGTTGCAGTGGTAGACAGTATAGTTGCCTACCAATGTTATCACTTTTCCTTCCTACAAACAGACCCCAATTTAATTCAGGGAGGCAAAGCACCCAGTTTTCAAGGCCATTTGCTGGCCTTCCTTGCTATCTGAGGTGATCATATGATAAAACTATGACCAATGATATTTGTGAAATTCTGCTGGAGGGATACATAAAACACTTCTTCCTCCTTTACTCATATTTCCCAAGTTTCAAACAATTCTCTTCTTGCAGCAAGGACAAGAGGCCTGAAATCATCGGTTCTTGGAAAAGACCATCCCCTGGCATGTCCCAGGATTGAAGGCATTCTTCTGGGCATTCTTCTCCAGCTACTGGCAAGAAAACAGACCGAATCTATACAGGTGCCACTGACCTATGTCTGTGCTGGAGCCTAAGATAGTGCTGTGACCATCCTCTGCTAGACCAGATTATTAAACATTGTCATCTATTTGGCCAGGATATCAAGAAGGCCTGGGCAATAGAAGAAGAAGCATCTTTCCCCCACTGCTTCCTCAACCACTAACAACACTAGGAAAAGGATCTGAGTAGCCCATGCCTTATCCCCACTCACTTACAAACTTGTGGCATTTACAGTGGAAAGGAGAAAGGATGCACAGATGATCTGCAAGAATTGCTTTAGGGATGGTGATGGCTATGTTGAGAGCTAGGATATACTGGATTCTGGTTTTGAAACAAAGCTCTTCCATCTTCATTTGAATTAGTTTAGGTCACAGTAAGCCAGAGTTTAGAGAGCATGGCCAGCCACAGAGCATGCATCAGTGACTGTTGAGAATCACAAGACCATGAGGCTAAAAGACAGAACAAAAAAGGCATTCAGGGAGTGTCTTCTGCAGCCAGAAAAAAACCAAGGGGAGCTCTTAGCTGAGCAAAAACCAGCCAAGAGGAAAGAACTAGACCTCAATTGTCTCAACTTACTGAGGTTAGACCTTGGAAAATAACTTTCCAAATCTTCCTCTCAAATAAGCAGTAGCTGAAAGTTCTTATCCAGGCTGAGTTACTTGGAAATAAGAACTGGAAATGAAGGAAAGCCAAGTTGCCTCTGATGGTAAAACATGCATCAAATGGGAACCAGAGTCTATGTTTCAAAGGCCAAGTGTGAATAGCTAAGTAAAGATCATAAAGTCTAAAGGAGGATGAGAGAACCAAAGAGCCAGGGGCCCAGCAGACAGCAAGTAAGGTGGGAGAATGGAGTTTCCAAAGTAGGGAAGCTTCCATAGTAGGGAAGATACTATGACAGATGAGTTCAAACAACAACATCCCTATGTGACAAGTATTATTTTTTTTTAAGATTTATTTATTTGTCAGAGAGAGAGAGCACAAGCACAGGGAGCAGCAGAGGCAGAGAGAGAAGCAGGCTCCCTGCTGAGCAGAGAGCCCAATGCAGGACTCAATCCCAGGACCCTGGGATCATGACCTGAGCTGACTAAGCCACGACGCATCTCTGTGACACGTATTATTATTACTTAACAAGCATTATTGTTTTTTAAAGATTATTTATTCATTTGAGTGGGGTGAAGTGCAGAGGGAGAGGGAGAGAATCATAAGCAGACTCCCCGCTGAGTATGGAGCCCAACATGGGGCTTGATCTCCGGACCCTGAGATCATGACCTGAGCCGAAACTAAGAGTCAGATGCTCAACCAACTCTGCCACCCAGGTGCCCCAATAAGAATTATTATGATTAATAACTGTTAATGCAGATAAGGAAGTTGAAGGTCTGCAAGATACACAGTCAAGCAGTCAAGAAATAATAGGATTAAAGCTAGGAGTGTGATCCCTAAATCAGAATTATTTTGTTATTCCTTTGTTGTCCTAATTGCACAATGAAACAAATTCAGAGTGTGTGTGTGCGCACGCGCAAGTGCTTGCGCATGCTGGGAAAGAGGGTAAGAAGAAGGCAGAGGATTAGCCAAAAGAAAATGATGATAATAATGGACAGTCCTGAATGTCTAGCAGGAAGATTTTTACTTGACTTGACAGTAAAGAAGATCCATTGTAACTCCTTGAACCAGGGCAGAGACCATAAAAGTGGTGTTTGGGGATGCTTAATCTTGCAGGAAGAATTGAAAGATAAAAGCTTTGGGAGTGAGGCACTCGGGCTGCACGAATCAGAGTTATCCTCCTTCCCCTCCTTGGCCACTGAGCCTAGCCCGGATTTCTGTCAATTTTCCCCTTCAGCCTTGTTGTTTCCTATTTTTAGGCTGGAATGAAGATTACCAGCTATGATCACTTGTATTGGGATTTGCACCTCTGAGAGAAATTTTCTCCTTGTACACAATCCTCCCTAGTCCTCATTTTATATGAAGGAGAGAAATGTCACAAGCAATGCTTTCCCCAGCCACGTTTAGGCTGAAGTTTACCTCGCATCTAAAGGGGAAAACCCTATAAACAGAGCCAAGCAGAGAAGGCAGCCCTATATCTTAGAAGACGGGATCCTCTTGGATAAGAACTTGGAATAGATGGTGTCAGGGTCTCCTCCAACTCTGTGATATCATGATGATGAGATTCTAATTCTTAAAAATGTGTCAAGTTCAGCCTTCTGCCTTGAAGCAGACCTGCACTCCTGGAGGAAGCTCAATTCCGGGAGCTTGCCAAGCCTTTCTGCATTCCAGGGTTTTGGCACTTGCCGTTTCTTCTTCCTGGATGGCTCTTCCTCTTGCTCTTTGCAAAGCTGGCTCATTCTCTTCCTCCAGGTACTTGCTTTAAATGTCTTTTGCTCACAGAGGGCTTTCTCAACCACCTATGTAAGTAGATCACTCTGTTTTTGCTTTTTTTTCTCATCTTAAAACTCTATTATTTCCTATGTGGATCTTACCACACTGGGATACTCTTATACATGTATTTGCTTGTTTGATGTTCATCTCCCCCACTAAAACACTAACTCCACAGATGCATTTACTAAAGGATTCCTAGGATGCAACACAATGTCTGGCACATAGTGGGTACTTGAGAAATACTGGATGAACGGAAGGAAGACTGGATGAATGGATGAACGATGGACCAAGGGAGACAGAGAAGAGTGAATAAACATTTTATTATGTGTGCCATGAAAAAGGAAGCGTTCTGAGGTCAACCGGGCTTGCAAAGTATGTTCTTGTCCCTTCTTGGTAATTCACAGAGCACATTAGCAATTTAAAGGGTCTGAAAATTCCCTGTAAGATAAATCTTGCTTAATTTTATTTAACCCAGCATTTCCTAAACTTGTTTTAACTTAAAATACTTCTTTTTCATGATACCCTTACTTAACATTCTGCCAAAGAGTGTTCTTTAAAAAACTAGTTTGGAAAATCTGCTCCTTTATAACCATTGCCATGTTGAATAGTAATTATTTTTAACTCCCCTTCCAGGCTGTGAGGTCCTTAAGAATACAGACTGAGACTTACTTATCTTTGTACCTCCACTGTATAGCACAGTGATAGGTACAAAGCAAATACCCAGAAATAGCTGAATTATTGAAAAGGAAGGAAAGAAGAGGAAGGGAAGAAGGGAGAAGGAAGACCGAAGGAAGGAATAAAGGAAGGGAAGGAGAACGTATCTGGGTTACTCAGCAAGTAATTACTCCCTGATATGTACCTTCAATTGACTTTAAGGCAAATAATAAAATGCTAATAACGACCTTACAGAAGTCAGAATTACATGAACCATCTCAGATAAATTCTGGATTAGTAATTTACTAAGGGTTAGAAAGTTAATTCACAATAAACACCTCCCCACCACCGTCTCACACACACACAGACACAGTGTTTTATGATGAGCTCTCTCCTATTTCTGAGAGTCATATAATTACTTTATTTAGAATGGCAACAGTATCATACATTTGTTAAGACTATAGGTTCTGAAGTCAAATCCAGTCTCTACCATTGTCTGAGTCTGAGCTGCTCTAACAAAAACAGTACAGCCCGGGTGGCTTATCAACAATAGAAATTTCTTTCTCACAGCTTTGGAGGCTGGGAAGTCCAAGATCAAGGCACTGGCAGATTTGATGTCTGGTAAGGGTCTGCTTCCTGGTGCACAGATGGCCATCTTTGCACAGTGTCCTCACATGGTGTAGGGCTGAAGGGGCTCTCTGGGATCTCTTTTAAAAGGCCACCAATCCCACTGATGAGAGCACCACGCTCACGACCTAATCACATGCGAAAGGCCCCACCTCCAAATACCATCAAACTGGGAATTAGATTTCAACATATCAACTTTGGGGGGACACAAACATTCAGTCTATAGCAACCATATACCAGCTATGTGAACCTTTCTAAATTTCAGTTCCTTCATATGTAACACGCAGATAGTAATAGTATATAGTTATACTGTCCTAGTGAATATTAAATTAGATAAATATGCCATGGGCTTAGGATAATGCCTGGTATGAAACAAGTAATCAGTAATCTACTACCACTTCCGGACTCCCCTCCTGAAGACAACATCAGGAGCCAAGGCATTTCATTTCCTGGGTGAATCGCCTTTAGAAGAATGCCAAGGGAAATGACTAGCTCAGAAAACCAGTGCTCTGATTGTAAAATCTGGGGCCCATAGAAGGGCAATTTCAGAGACTGGGGCTCTTGAAATCTTACCCCAAAATTCTAATACTTCTTTGAAATCACACACAAGCCCATTTAATCTAGCACTTTGTAGATGCTCTCTGCACCAAGAGGCTGGTGGGAAACCACAAATAAGCACACTTCCTCTAGAGAAAATTTAACCCACCCTGGCTTGTGGAAATGCACCTGGAGCTGCCTTTGTCCTTGTAATCATGCCAGATTCATTCCTTTTTCTCTCCACTACTCTCTGGGTTTCATAAATTATAAACCCAGTTAATTTCTACCTGCATCTAGTTTCTGAATATATCTAGGTATAGAAGGTGTCGGAGGGGCCACAAGAGGCAGAACGGGCCATAGCTTTGGCCTAGAATGGATTTAGGAGGGGTGGGGTGCAGAGGGGCATGGTTAAAAAATTAGCACCTACCTGGGGATGAACACAAAATAAATACATGAGAGAGACTCTTTGAAGTGAACTGAATACCAGAATACCATCTAAGAATTATTATTTTTAAAGAGGATTTAGGTTCAGAACAAATACAAGTCCCCTTTCCTGACTTCAAATGTGCCCCAGGTATGGCGCCGGTAGAAGAGTTACATGCTGAAAAGGCTGACAGGAACTCAGAGAGTAATATAATCCCCCTGCTCCTAGACAAGATTCACCTTAAATCAGCTCAAATGATCTTTACCTTTCTTTTAAATAAAATTTAAACCTACCTAGAAAATCCCAGACTCATAGAGGTGGAAGGGACTCCTTCCTGAAATCCAACATCTTTGACAGATGGCTATGTATGCTTGGAAGGTGAAGGGGGGGTTGGGTTCAAAAGCTTCATCCCACATCTTTAATCTTTAGAAAGTTAGTTCTCATATCAAGCTGAAATCTGCTTCCCTGTAACTTCTGTCTGCTATTCCACTTCTGCTGTTTAGAGCCAAGCAAGACATTTGACGCCCTTTCATTCCTGACCCCACCTTCTATCATCTCTCCTCTGCATTAAACGCCCTCCTTCTCTTTGAATGTTCCCCACATGCTGTGGTTTCCAGACCCTTTACCATGCCCATGACCTCTCTGCGAAGCTACTGTTTGTTTATTTTAGGTCTTAAAATATGTCTACTAGAGCTGAGCCCAATGCCCCAGATGTGTTTGAACACACGTAGAACAGTGAGATGATCAGTGGTTATAAACAAAGCTTCCTGCCGTAGATACACTCAGTTCCACCTCCTCTGAGCTCTGTGTCCTGCTACAAGTTTAAGTATTCAGAACCTAAGTTTCTCCACCCATAAAATGGGTGTGATAATAAGGATGTCATGAGTCACAGTCATGTATAAAGAGCATGAAGCCCAGTTCCTGGTACACGGCTAGTGGAAAATAAGTGGTGGCTACAGTGAATGTTGATGCTATTTGTATTGTTAGACATGATATTCCATTAACTGTGTAAGATTTTTAAGAGCTATTCATGATGTTCATTTACAAAAGATGAGCCTCCAAAATACAGTTTGTTTCCATAAAGTATTGTCAAGCCAACATCTCTTCTATCTTATATTTGTGTAACTTGTAATTTGAATCCAAATTCAGAATTTCTGTATTCATGTTTATCCTCTGACTCGTTGTTCCAACATACAAATATCATCTATTATGAGTAAAAAAGAAAAGACCCTCCCTTGGCCATGAGCCTCAGGACTTGACCACACAGAGTCTGGAAGTTTTTCTAATATAAGCAGTACCTCCATGTAGTCAGGGTCATCTTGCGTCATGTTTCCTTTCCCTACTTGGGACTCCAGTGCCCAAACTTCCACCATTAGGATTTTAACCTAGGAGTTCATTCAACAAGTTAAATGCATGTTGACTGAACACCTCCTCCAGGGCAAGCACTTCTCTTGACTGTGTCTATGCGGTGGACGAGGCAGGCAAGACCCCTGCTTCACAGAGCATACATTCAGGAGGCGTAGATGAATGAGGAACAAGTGCATGCCCCAGGTAAGCTCAGATCATGACAAGAGTTATGAGGAAATAGAGCAGATGGCAAGATGGAGAGGGATGAGGGTGGGGAGAAGTCCACTAGACGGAGTGGTTCCAGAAGGCACTCACTACTAAAACTGGCTAGGAGCTGCCAGACCCAACAGATGCACAAGTCAGCATTTACCAGTCTGTTTGGCTGTTCCTTTTTTACGGACATGAATGACACCAAAATGTAAGTCATATAAAAGTAGTAAATTGCTCTATCTTCCAAATTCCTAAAAGCCTGACCCAGGTCGTCTACCTCCAACAAGTTCCTTGGGCTTATCAGACAGAGCCTCCTTTGCCATTGGCAGAAATGCCAGCAGCTCGGTGTTGTAATCTGGAGCGTCATATGCTCTTTGGAAGTTATGGGAGTAATTAAAATGGGAAAACATATTTTTACTAAATTGGTTCACTTGGGAAATAAATCTTATGGGATCCATAAGGAGTTGGGTACAATAGGTTTACTTGTTGGGAAAGAGCCAGGGAATTATTTCTCTAGAGCTCAGGCCAGGGAGAGCCCAAGCTCATTCCCTGGATCTCTTCAGCTCAATGTTCAGGGCACTACCCTCATTGGACAAGTTGATTTCTCACAAAAAGAAGCCTCCCTCTTTTCTAATCAAAAGATTAGAGGTGCACTGGCAAAGGACTTATAATTGACCTTCTTCTCTCCCAGAGTTCCAGGCAACTTGCCCTTTCTAAGCAATTTGGCCTGCATTCTTCCCAGGGTGGCCTCTTGCTAGCTAAGTTGAGGTCTTCGGCTTTTTCCAAATCCTAGGGAAATCACATGAGAATATGGGAAAACTTAACAGTGCTAAATACACCTTGGCCAGAATCTCCATCCATAAAATGGGTGTGATAATAAGGTTGTCATGAGTCATAACTGTAGCGGAGACTGGTGTAGATTAACTTGTTAGGTGAGCCTGATATGGAAAACAAGCCTATAAGCCTGAGAAGATGGCCTTGCTTGTTCCTATGGAATAAATCTTGAATCAGAGATCCAAGATCTACCTCAGCAGACACTGGGCCATGCACCCACTGTTGCAAAGAGGAGTCTCCTTTCTGAGATAACCAGGTGGCTCTGTATGTCTACCCCATCCCACCACAAACTTCTCACTGGTGCCTTCAACATACATTCTCAAAGTACCATTTCCCTGGAATAATAACAAAGTGCTGTCTCTAGTTATGGATATATGTACATAAATTCATAGAAATTTTCTGGAAGGATTCACAGAAAATGCTCATGGTACCTCAGGTAAAAGGTAAAAATCTTGAGTTGAGGGAAGGGTGGTCAAATTGAATTTTTTTTTAATAAAAGTTCTTAATATTTGGAAGGAGACTAGTTCAGGAATTACTTATGCAATGAAAATTAATTATGTAAACACACACACACTACCAGTTTCTGAATAGAAATGAACTGGATAGACTCCAAAGGGAAAAAAGAACAGGCTCAAACTTCTATATAGCAGTAAGTACGAGAACATATAAAAGAAATACACAGAATTTCTAGGGAAATTCTACAACCAACCAAGTAATCACTCTGTGAAAACTAAATGCAAACAACACAACCTGAATAAGATTGCTCAAAAACATATTAGTCCAGTAATAAATTGTGTTAAATATAATCTCTCTATATATAATCTACATATAAATAATCTATATATAAATAAAATATAATTTATATATAAATCTATATATATTTCTAAATATTCTGTATACAAATATAAATCTATGTATTTCTATAATCTATATTATATATTATATAACATATATTGTATAATATATTAAAATTATATATGTAATACATAATACATAATTACATATAATATATAAAATCTATATATAAATATAAAACCATAAAAAGAGAAATAATAAATTAGAAGCATGAAATAAATGTAAAAAATGAAAAATGAACACCCTGTGTCACTTGAATGCCCTTGGCTACAATTATCAGAAACCCAGATGTATACTGGCTCCAAGAACAATTAAAACCTTGCCTAATTTTATGTGGGAGGAATGAAACATGTGGGACAGCCACAGGACCACTGATTCAGAAGCTCATGGGTATTTTCAGGAACCCAGATTCTTCCCATCTCCTTGCTCTGCCATCCATCCTTGTGAGAACTTTGGACTTACACAGGCAGCAAGATGGCACTCAGTGCTCTATGGCAGGTCCAGGCGCAGTGTCTAGACCTGATGAGGCCTAGCAGAGGGAGAGAGACTGCCCTTTCCTATGGCTTTCTTAGGAGCAAAGACATTTATCCAGAAAAGCCTCCAAACCCATTTCCCTTCTCAATGTCTTGGCCAGGATTGAGTTACCTGTTCATTGCAGAAGCAGTCACTGGTACAGAGGGGATTACATTTGGACCCATCAGGCCCACCTCAGAATTGGGGTGGATTCAGGTTCAAAGAAAATCTCCTGGAAATATGTAGGCTCCATTAGGGCAAAGCAGGAGAAAAGATTCCAGGCAGGGAAGAGCAATGTCCACTATGTGCATCAGTTCTGAAAATAACTATCAATCTAATTAACTCCCTCATTAATAAATAAAGGCCTTTTTTTTATGTTTGGTCAAAATACAAAATACACAAGATACAACTCAAACAAGGTCAGAAATAAAGGTTAAATGCTTAGCCAAGATGTATGTACACAAAAAAGGAAACAGGAATAGAAATTGCAAACAAAGCATTAAATAGGCCAAGAGGGGCATTTTAAATTGATTATGGGTATAATCCACAATTAGGATACAACAAATGCATGTCTTCATCTCACATTATATTATAGCATCATGAAATGTAAAGCAGAATCTCTGACAAACAAAAACACTGAGAGCCATACAGTAATCACAGAAAAGTTGAACACATTTCTTCCAGGTTTAGGCTGATCATATTGTCAGAAAAGAATGGAGGGTTCCAAATAGTATAATTAATAATGCTTATTTAAAATATTTCTAATTTAAATGTCTTCTAACTGCACTAATCTGGCCTAAAATAAAACTCATGTGACAGCTCCTATTGCATTCATTGTAAACACCCATCTGACCAGACAAGCAGTAGCACCTTGAAGTGCTTCCTTGTTCCTTAGAGCCCTTCAGGGCTTCCCACCCCCAGAGCTGCCTCATCAATACTGAGGACCAAGCCCTTACATCTGGCTGCCTCTTCCAGCTGCCCAGCCGCCATCTTTGCTGTAGCTGGGCCTGGGCAGGGTCAGTTTGGCTGCCTGCCCACCCACTTTGCAGAGGCTTCACTTCTCTTTCCCTCTCTGCACAAGTCTAGAAGAAATTTTCTTTTAAGTCCCATGGCTGAGAACAGACTACAGTCTTTAGCAAGGATTCACTACAAGTTTATAAAGAGGAAAAGAGAGAACAAATTATCCTTGCCAACAGATGAACCCACTTCTGAAGGCTCCAGTTCCAGGCCTGTCTCTAGGGTCCCTCCGGGGACCCTCCCTGCTCCACTCTTGCTCCGTCCCTGAAATTTCACCTTCCTGGGCAAGCTGTGCTCCAGTGTATCTTCTCAGGCTGAGTTCAGCCTCGTCAGGCTAGATCTTCCCAGGCTTGACTCTTGTTGCAGGCACTGGCTGACCATGGGAAGGTCAGTCGTATTTAGATGGAATAATGCCTTTCTCCAATAGCTGTGGAAGCCCTGGTCCTACCAGTTGTATCACACAGCATTTTACCTTCTATCTATTATATTTTCAAAACTCTTAGGACTAAATTTCATCTTAGGTATCTCATAGAAACATGTATTGAACTCTATATACTATCAACAGATAATGCTGTATCTTTTCAAATGTATATGAAGCACTATGAAAATGCATATTAGCCATTGTAAAATCTGAATAAATTGCAAAGAGGAGAAAATGTTGCAAATATATTTCAAAGAGCAGAAACAACAAAACACAACCACTTGGAAAATGAAAAAGTATTCCTAAATCACACCAAGTCTAAATGTCTTAAACAGCTATTTAGAAAATTGTAACAAATAGAAAATTATACATAAAAACTTTTGTGTTAAAAAAAAAAACTTTTGTGTTGTAGCCGAAAATTTTTCAGTAATAAATATGAGGCCTACAAAATTAATTAAATTCTTCTAAAATTAAAAATGAAATGTGAAAATAAAGAACACCACATCTAACTTGGTTATTGGAAGAAACTTAAATTCGAGGAAAGCAGAAATTTAAAAATCATTTAAAAATTATGAATCAAAAATGATAAAATCAATAAATCTTACAAATAGACCTTTGAAAAGGAAAAGCCAAATAGCTAAATACTAAGCATTATATTCAAGTAAAACTAAAGAAAACACAAAGGCAAAAAATTAGAAATGAGAAAGTACATATATCCATACACTTAAAAGATACAACAATGATGACAGGAGCAATTTTCTATTAAAATATAAGTGAATCAAAACTTAATCATGGGGCGCCTGGGTGGCTCAGTGGGTTAAAGCCTCTGCCTTCGGCTCAGGTCATGATCTCAGGATCCTGGGATCGAGGCCCACATCCAGCTCTCTGCTCGGCAGGGAGCCTGCTTCCTCCTCTCTCTCTGCCTGCCTCTCTGCCTACCTGTAATCTCTCTCTGTGTGTCAAATAAATAAATAAAATCTTAAAAAAAAAAAAAGAAAACGTAATCATGAAGAGAAAGAATACCTGAACTATGAAACACAATGAAAAAAAATCTCATGATGCAAGTATCTGTTACCTTCTAAATGGCACAAGAAAATACATGAGTTCTTTAAAACTGTCAAGGAACAATGTCCATGCTATGTTAAATATTCCAGGGTTTATTTTTATGACATTTCCAGTTTTGTCTCTACAACCCTGATCCCCAAACTTGACAAAAAGAACACACACTTATATACCCTCACACCCCACACACGTACACACAAAACCATACACACACACCTACAGATCCTACTTACTAAAAATACAAATGCAAAAATCCCAAACAAAATAGCAACACAAACTAAAATCATAAGCATACCCAAAATTACATAATCAGGTAAGCAGGGCTTCTGAAATTTAAAGATTGGGATGATATCAGAAATCTACCAATATCATATCAAATTTAAAGAATAAAAATATTTCTGATACTAAGAATATAGCTTTCTTCCTTTAAAAAAGAAATCTATCTTAAAATAGTAGTGGACATTGGTTAAATGATGAAACACCAAAGGAGCCCACATCAGAGTAAGCAGCAATACAAAGGATACCAGATGTCCCTGCTTTTACATATGACTTTGGCATATGTAGCCAATGCAACAAAACAAGAAAAATAAATGAGGTTTATATATTGAAACAAGGAATGCAAAAGGAAAACTTAAGTAACCAAAATATTTGTGAACAAATGCAAAATATGCACGCACACACACACACACACACACACCTCACAGTGGTTTTCCATAAAAAAATTAGCAAATATCTGAAATATTTAGCAATAAATGTAGGAAGTTGGTAGCATTTGATGAAGAAAACTATTATACTTTACTGAGATGCACAAAACTCTTGAATGAATTAAGAAACAAAGAGTATTCCTGAAAAAGAAGAAATATTTTTTAAGATAATATTGCAAGTATAGAATTTCCTCCAAAATAATTCATAAGTTTCAGTATACTTAAATCAAAACACTGAAATTGTTTGAAAAGGTAATATAAAAATCCTAGAAGAATAAACAAAGAATCCCCATAAAAAGAAAGTAATGAAAGGAGACTAACACTGCCAGAAAATAACACTGTAGTATAAAACTCAGTAATTAAAGCAATGTGGTGCCAGAGCAAGAATTTTCAGATGAATCAATGGTATAGGGAAGCAGTTCCAGAAATAGACTCTAATAAAAATTAAAGTTTAGCACTTGACCAAGATCACATTTTAAATCAAGGGAGAAAGAAAAGAATATTTTATAAATGGCTCTTAGACAACTAATTCCATATTTGAAAAGAAAATGTTAGATTTCTGCCCTATACCATACCCCAAGGGCACTGACCCATTAATTATAAAATGGAAGAAGGAAGGGAGGCAGGGAAGAATGGAAGATAAAACAGAAAAAAATGTATGCTATTTTAAAATGTGATCTATACCTAAAAACAAAGAAAAATATCCTTAAAGGACAGGATAGCTAAATTTTAATACCTAAGTATCAGAAATTTAGGTTTGGGGTGGGAGATCACGATTTAATTTTGAAACAAGAGCAAGTATCTGGGGGAAATATTTTTATCATATATCAGAGCTCTGCAAAGAAATAAGATCAAAGGAAAATCAGCAAAGAATCTGAGAAGACAGTTCACAAAAAGGAAACAAAAATAAGCAACAATAAGAATTTAGTATTTCATGCAAATTAAACAAACAATATGATCTTTCTACCTGTTTATCAAAATAATCCTTTTCCTTTTTTCTAAATCACATTTTTCAATGCTGACAAGGTTGCACTGGAAATATGTACATCCAAATATTGTTAATAAGAGTCCAAATTGGTTCACATTTTCTAGAGGGTAATATAGCAATAAGTATCAAGACATTCTCATTTGTTAAAAATCTACTTTTAGCAATATTTTCTAGGGAAATAAGTTGAGGTTTGCCCCCAAGATATGTGTATAAATATGCCCACAAATGTAGTATTTTTTTAATTTTAAAAATTAATAAAGAACAACCTTCATGCCTTCAAGTAGGGCTTTGGTAAAATGTTTCCAAAGGTGGAATTTGGCAAAGGTGTTCATGACATAATGTTTGAAGTGCAGAAGTCTGATGATTAACTTTATCACGTATAGCATAAATATGAACATAAATTTGTAAAACAAAACAAAGTTAGATGAGAAAGCAGTATTGGAGAGAAAATAAACTGACCAAATGTTAGCTAAGAGGTGGAAATATAGATGGGTTCTGTTTTCTTCTTATATCTTCCTGGCTGTTTGTTATTTAATTTAATGAATAAGCATCCCTTTTAATACCATAAAAAAGATGTCATTTTAAAAATAGTCATTGTTTGGATCAGGACCCTTATTTAGGTAGAAGTATTTGGATTAGGGTCAAATCTTTAAATGTTGTACCCACAAATAATCATCACCATCTTTATCCTCATAGAAACCTGTGTTAAGCCCCTCTTCATTGAAAGCAGGTGGTATGTACAAGAGACACAGATACATAATAAATTCACTGATTTCAAAAAATTAGAAGTTGGGTTTGGCCTTGTATGTGGGACTTGATGCACCACTGAAGATTTAACTTGCATTTATTTAATTTATTTTTCTTTCTCTGGGCTAGAAATACCTCAGTCTTCCTTACAAGGATACATCACAATTGAGGTACAAAAATGACTCCTCGGGGCACCTGGGTGGCTCAGTGTGTTAAGCCTCTGCCTTCGGCTCAGGTCTTGATCTCAGGGTCCTGGGATCGAGTCCCACATCGAACTCTCTGCTCAGCAGGGAGCCGGCTTCCCCCTCTCCCTCTGCCTGCCTCTCTGCCTATTTGTGATCTCTCTCTCTCTCTCTCTCTCAAATAAATAAATAAAATCTTTAAAAAAAAATGACTCCTTTCCTTGCAGCAGACATAAGGGCACGTCATCTGGGAAAGGGTGGTAAGTAGGCCATTTGCTTCTGTGCTTCTGACAAAAGAAATTGCCTCCCCCCATGGTGGTCCTGGGGAGTATTTAGGGCCAGTAATGACCAGTATTTAGGGCACTAGGGTGCCCAGGTCTGACAACAGACCTGGAGCCTGGGGGGAAGGTCATGAATGGGAGGATCCAGGGAAGTACAAGAACTATGGCTCTGGCGGAGGGAACAATGACAGCGGGGAGCAAACTTGACTTGATAGGCCTCAGGGAGCATTCCCCACACAAAATCCTCACGAGGGTCTTCCTCTCCCCCAGGGCAAATGTGAAAAAGATGCTCATAATATAATATATGCCTTGGTCGGCTTAGACTGCTGTAACAAAATACTGTAGACTGGGGGGCTTATAAACAACAGAAATTTATTGCTCACAGTGCTGGGGCCTGGGGGTTTGGGATCAGTGTGGCAGCATGGTGGTGTTCCGGACAGAGCCTTCTATACAGTTGAGGACAACCGGCTCCTCACTGTATCCTTTACTGTATCCTGATGCGGCAGAAATAGGGTGAAAGACCTCTCTGGAGTCTCTTTTGTAAAGGCGCTAATCCCATTCATGAAGGTTTTACCCTCATGACAAAATCACTCCCCAGTGGCCATCACCTCCTAATATTGTCACGCTGGCAGTTAGGTGGTTAAGATTTCAACATAGGAATTTGGGAGGACACGAACTTCGGTCCATTGCAATCTATTAAGTGAAAAATCCTGATACATAACTGCACTGTGTATAGCAGGAATATGAACTTAAACTTGTAAAACGAAACGAATTTCCTCCCATCCAGTAGTGGACCACCAAGTAAGGAGTCTGGAGAAAGAGATGTGGCAGCAAGAAGAAACAGCAGGACCAGAAGAGCAGCCCAACCCGTAACCAGGGCATGGCCCACACGAGTTTGTCATTTAAAGATGATGCCTCCCCCATTAGGATTTATAAGCCCTAGCAATTTAATGTTTCCCAAAACTTGAGTATACATTTAAAGACAGGGAAGAGATCCCAGTAAGGAGAACTACATAAAGCAAAAGTGAAGGACTGGAAATGCTATTGTCCCTGCAAGGAGCAGTAAGTGGTGGCGTTCTCTTTCCATGTGTTTATTATTGCAGTTTGTCTCTGCTCTAAATTTAAAAACTGTTTATCCCTCCTCACATCAGAATGTGTCAAAAAAAAAAAAAAAAGGCATAAGCTGCATTTTACCCAACTGGATTTGTCAAGATAGAAACCATTTTTTTTTCCTTCTTCCCTTTTGTTTTGCTCAAGATATCTGGTCCTCCCACTTGGGTCCCAAGTTCGAGAAAATTATAATCAACGATTGATTTATTTGTGTGGACAAAATGATTTGATGCTGTTTCTTGTCGTTGACAGAATGATCTGGGTGGAATTGCATTCCATTGATAAAACTGTGATGAAATGTTATTTGTTGGATGAATAAAGTTAGAAGTCAAGAGAAATTGCTTTGGCTCACATGATATTTTTTCAGCCGTCAGTCATTTCTTGGCATTTGATCACATCATTGTCTCGGCTCCCATCATATTGACTTCGTTGTCTGTTATTAATTGAAGCATGACTTTTCTTTCAAAACTACAACAGAGAGAACAAACTCTGGAAAATGGAAGAAGTTTCACTTTTACTTTTCCTAGCTCCTTGACTGCCTGGGCCTCTTCAGGGACACTCGTCTTCTTTATTGGTGTACTTGAAATATCACCAGCAGGTATGTCCTGCTTTTAAAGACCTATATTATGAGAGGAAACTTGCCATGACTTAACTATTCAGGAGGTCTTTACATGTCCTCAGGAAGATAGAAATTTTATAGTAAAATTCCCTTGCTATGAAGTAAGAACACGAAATGGCACTGAGAAATAAAGAACTAAGAACACCTAACAGTCTATATACATCCCACAAGCATAATGTTGAGTTAAAGAATCCAGACACAAAAATACTGTGTGAGTCCATTTGTATCAAGTCCAAAATCAGACAGGACTAGTCACTGATGTTAAAAGTCAGGGGAATGGTTACTCTTGGGGGCAGTACAAGCAGGTGGCAGGTAGGGTACTTCTGCTGGCAAAGTTATGGTTTTTGATCTGGATGGTAGTTACAGAGATATAGTCACTTTTCTAAAACCCCATCATAGGGCACCTGGCTGGCTCAGTCAGTAGAGTACGTGACTTAATCTCGGGGTTGTGAGTTCAAGCCCCATGCTGGTCGTAGAGATTACTTTAAAAAAAAATACTATCATGCTACACACTTAGGAAAGTCTTTTGCATGTATACTTTAATAAAAATTTCCCAATTTAGAATATTATTTAATTACTACAAAAAATTTTCTTTTCTTGGGCGCCTGGGTGGCTCAGTGGGTTAAAGCCTCTGCTTTCAGCTCAGGTCATGATCTCAGGGTCCTGGGATCGAGGCCCGAATCGGGCTCTCCGCTCAGCAGGGAGCCTGCTTCCCCCTCTCTCTCTGCCTGCCTCTCTGCCTCCTTGTGATCTCTCTCCCGCTGTGAAATAAATAAATAATAAAATCTTAAAAAAAATTTTTTTCTTTTCTTTTTTAGCCCTTCACTGGTTAGATGTGGTGGTGCGAGAAATGAGACTACAGAGTGACCTCCAAGCTCCTTTCAGGCATTAGTGGCTGGGTGTGCACAAGGACACAGAGAACATAGTAGAGGACTTTTGGGAGGATGGGGGGGTGATGGGGATTTGAAAGGGTTGGTTTGGAGAAGTTGAGTTTGAGGTGCCTGAAAGTCAGGATGCCCAGTTGAAAACTGAAGGACAACCAAGATGGAGCATATACTCAGGAATTTTCAGTAGAGTGATGGTAACTGGAAGCAGTGAGGATTGCCAGCAAAAAAGGCAAAATCAAAAGAAGAGGGCTGAGGAAGGAACAAGAGGAGCCTGTGTGGTGGGCTACAAATTTCCATCCTGCGGGCCTGGCAGGGTGGACATCTTGGGCCCTAAATTGGCCCTCTTATCCAGGGAAGTGGGGCTTATCCCAGGGCCAGTCCCTTCCCCAATTTACCGTCTTGATCCTGACCTCAACTTTTCACATTCACCCAAGTCCTTTGCACATACTTGATGAATGAATGAATGCCTCATGTACAAATCCTAAGTCATAACAGCATTGACAGGCTTTTGCAATGTCAAACAAAAATGAAAGAGAAACCACAGTTGACATGTATGTGTGTGTGTGTGTGTGTGTGTGTGTGTGTGTGTGTTGACAAAATGAAGGGAGAAATTTAAAACATTTTAACAATTGGAGGAGAACAGCGACCGCAGGTACAGGAGTTTTATATTGAGTTTGGGTACAGCGACAGGGATGTGGGGTGGGGACCATCATTAACAATTCTCTCATTTATAATTCCCTGTCCCATTCTCCCAGTTCAGTTCAATAAAGACACCCATCAAATAATTCTCATTCATTCTATAGGCAGTCAATAATATCTGACAACAGGCAGGTCAGCAAAAATGACAGTTGTATCCACAACATGGAAATCACCAAAGAAAACCATTGTTTGTTTTGAAATTAATGCCTCTTGGAATCAATAATACATTGGAAAATTGATATTGACTACAATGTGTTTGTGACGACTTTCAGAAGGGTTGCAGGGTCCATTGGCTCCCTTTTTACCACAGATGTTAAATTAGTAAGTCACTGTGCACATCAGTTGTCCCACTGTCTGACCCATTCTTATAAAAGAGAGCCTGAACCTAATAAGAGCTCAGGGAATATTAACAACCATTTGTAAATTTGCACCTAGTGTACTAGTGTTTTCTCATTTATGGGTAAGAAATCGCTATGAACTAACAACACTAACAATATTATTTTGGCGGAGGCGGAAGGGTGGAGGGGTGCAGAGGGAGAGAGGGACTCTAAGGCAGACTCCCCGCTCAGGATAGAGCCCAGTGCAGGGCTTGATTTCATGACCCAGAGATCATGACCTGAGCTAAAATCAGGAGTCAGATGTTCAACCAACTGAGCCACCCAGGCAACTCCAACATGAACAATATTAAGGACTTAGTGCATAGGCAGATGCTCACCTGTGCCCAGCTCCATGCCTCAGGATCTAAGGAAACTCCTAAATAAGTCAAATTCCCCCTCAGAGTATGAGCCTAACCTAATAAAGCAAGGTTTAGGCCACATCTTTGCCAACCACTTTGTTTTCTAGATGAGGAAAATGAGTCCCCAAGAGATAAAGAACATAGTCTAGAACTCAATATTCCTGACTCCCAGCTTACTGAACTTTATTTTTTATTATCATGTTCAGTTAGCTTCTGTATAGTACGTCATTAGTTTTTCATGTAGTGTTCAATGATTCATTAGTTACATATAACACCCAGTGCTCATCAGAACACGTGCCCTCCTTAATACCCAACACCCTGTTACCCCTTCCTCCCTCCCTTCTGTGAACTTTCAACAATAGCATCCGATCTCTTCTGTATGAGGAATCTGCATAATTGCAGCAGAGGAAACACAAGAAATATTTAAAGCAGTGAAAGTCATAGTGTTCATGGTCTGTGGTTCGCGCTGTACTGGAGCGGATGTTTACGGAGGAGAGGAATCTCAGACGCAGTGTGTGCTAATGGAACTCTGTGTGTGCTAATGGGAGTGTGTGCTAATGGTAGTCTAAGAGTCACAGATTACAATCCCAGCTCTGCCATCTTCTAGCAGGATGACCTGAAATAAGTTACCTAACCTCCATGAGCTTCTTTAAAAAGGAGAAAAAAAAAAGTGTCTGAGTGGCTCAGTCGGTTAAACATCCAATGGTTGATCTCAGCTCAGGTCTTGATCTCAAGGTCATGAGATCTCAGGTCATGATCAAGACTGTGTTGGGCTCCACACTTTAAAAAAAGAGAGAGAGAGAAAATAACTTCCTTAGAGGTAGTCCTTAGGAATCAGACAGTAACCAACAAGCACCAGCCTCATTAGACAGTCAATATATGCTAGTTCCCTCCCATTTGTCTCTCTTTCCTGCAGCACCCAATCAGGAGTTCATAGAAGATACAGACTGGAGAGGAACCCCAAGCAACGTGGATGTTTTCTTTTCTTCCCTGAGTTGGTGTGTGGAGAGTTGCCATCCCTTGTGCAGGGCTGCCTTGAGACTCGAGCTGTGAATCCCAGCCCTCAAGATCATCACTTGCTTGACCCTGCTCACCCAGATGTGCGGTGTCTCAGTCACACGCAAGGCTCATTCTCTAAAGTGCAGCCCAGGAGAACAGAACACCAGCCTTCTCACTTACTGAATGCAGTGCCACTGGCCCCCAATACACAGACCAACCATGCAAAACCAAGGCCTCAAAGAGGTTTCCATCCCTACCTCTTCTTCTAAGAAATAGGTGATTTCTCTTAGGAACCGTAGATAAAAATCTGCATTTCTTTCATTTATCCAGGAAACTGTCCCCTCAAAAATAAATGAACCAAGATGGATTTCACTGACTTTGCCAAGGTGCCCTCAGGGGCTCTCTGGGCCCCTGGATGATTGTATGCTGACCTTGACTAACATCCACTTGGGGGTCTACACACACAGTTTTCACCACCAGATCCCCCTGCGAAGGCTCCCTCCTCCTGAGCTCAGACTACATGAAAGCAGAGATATGACAACAGTGACACTCACGGTTCCAGAACTGCTGATACAGAGGCTAGAGGAAACAGACACATCTCAAGGCACAAAGCCACATGACCAGAGACATCCCACCCTCACCCTACTCACAACAGAAAAAGACACAAGCACGCAAATTATCACGCACACACACAACATCCACACTCAGCGTGTAGTCACAGGCACACTTGTGCAGAAAGCCTGCCATGTGACATGCCTTCCATGCCCGTGTCTGCCCAGGTACTCTGTACACCACATCCCCTGCTTCTCCACCTGCAGCCCTTGTGGCAGTGCCGTTCAGGCAATGAGTCAGACAGAATGGAACTTGAATTCCTGTTCTAATCAGCTCCATTCAGGTCATCCAACCTCCTGAGATTCCATCTCCTCATCTGCAAAATGGCAGCAACAATGGTTTCCACCTCATAGGGCTGCCATGAGTTTCCAATGGGGTAATATAAAATACTTGGCATACTCCTATCAAGTACTTCATGTTTCACAAATGAGAATAGGTAGGTTTTAGGTCCACAATCTCCTATTCACAGGATTCAAAAAAAGATTTGGAAACCAAAAGCTTTTCCACAACCTGACCTGACTGACATGAGGTTTTTATGATGCGTATTCACCTCACTTAGTGTCAATATTCATGTGTTTTGCTGCAGAACTCTTAGTGTGTTTGGCTAGGATACTGTCTCAATTGCTACTGAAGTTTTACTTATAAACAATACTTATCACTTTATTTTTCTGAAATCTGAAAAAACAAAAACTTGCGTTTTTAAACAAATGGTCCGAGGATTTGGACAAAGAATTGTAGACCAGTATAACTATTAATATCTGCAATTTCTATAACAAAAATAAGAACATATGGGAAATTATAACTATTAAAATATGATTCAGTTATAATGAAATAACAGCTCTTGTCATTACCATTCCCCATGCCCTGCCTCATTAGTGCATTTGTCTACGTGTGAGCCACGGTTGTGGGTTCACATGCTGCCCTTCTTCCTCTCCCACTCAGAGATCGACTTGCTCCTTGTTGAGGGAGATTGATGCTTCTCCTAACCACCAGTGGAATGAGTGCCTGGGTCATCAAAGCCACCCTGATTTTGTTCCTGCACAAAGTCTTCTTGGCTATGGTAACACATGCTCACCTCCCTTCTGCGCACACACACACACACACGCACACACACACCAGGATGCCAATGGCTCCAATCCTGGGTTCCCTATAAGGTAATGTTACAGAACTGATGGGGACAGAGGAGGAAACTCTCTCCCCAGAGGCACTGCCCCTGGACAGCAGAGGTTCTGGATCTCACTTCCTTAAATCCCCACACCTTCTGATGACCAGAACCATTCAAAATGGTCAGCAGATACCAGTGCAACTGATTAATACTTGGATTTTCCGCCCTCTTGAAACAATGACACAGTCAGTAAATGGGTGGCTCTCTTTACGTCCCTGTCACCTGAGACCCCAGGAAGGACTTGCGCTTTTCTGCACTGGTGGCTCTAAGGCCTTGGTCCTCAAACTGTAAAGCTCGTTAGAATCACCAAGGAGATTTTAAAATTTCCAGTTGGTGGACTATGCCCCAGACCAATTAATTCAGACTCTCTGGGGATGAGATCCAGGCATTCGTATTTTTTAAGCTCCCCAGATATATTCAAAGTGTAACCGACGCAGAAAACCACTGTTCTCCACGAGTGTGGAAGGAAGACCACATCTGCATGTGTTACTAAGTCCCACCAATAACCTTCCCCTAGGTATTCCGAATAGCCAGGGACTTTGGCCTAAGTACTAAGAGAAAACAATCTTCTCCCAGAGAAGAGCATGGCAGGTTGCACTGGAACAGGAATCTGGAAGGCCAGCAGCACCAGGTTCCTCAGAGGACTGAGCCAGGGAGGATCCTGGAACCAGAACTCTGGGGGAATTCACAAGCAACCTGAGGTCTACGGAACCAAAGGTCACCAGATAGGACACAGTAAACTTGAATAGCAGTTAAATGGTGAACAATTTTGTAGTTGAAGTATGTCCCAAGTACGATACTAAAAATTATTACGTATCTGAAATTCAAACTTAAATGGACATCCTATATTTTTATGTCCTAAGTATGGCAGTGCTGGAGGAGGGAGCAGGTATTCCTGACTGAGCCTTACTTGTGTCAGGAGAATCTGTTCATGTGAAAAAGAAGAAAACGCAGTATGTTTTTTCAGATGACATCCATGCCATTTGTCAAATAAACAGAACTTGCAGTTCTCTTAAAAAAAAATCAAAATCAAAATCAAGATTATCCACATATCGTTTTCTTCTTCTTCCAGAGATGGGTGGCTCATATCTTGCTGGCCCTCTTCTGCCTTGTCTCAGGCACTTCCAACCTGTAATGGAGGGGATGCAGGGATGCCCTCCCTTTCTGTGGGCACTGCAGGAAGAGAGCATTGAATTACTCACAGAAACACCCTTAGCCACCTCAGGCTGGCTAGTCGTCCCCCGAAAATCCCAGAAGGATCCTGGACTCAGGGCTCCTGTCTGCCCTAAGCCTAGGAAGCTTTACTCTGAGAAACAAGGGCAGAGGGAACTGGGCTGCAGCAGAGATGGTGCTAACTGGAGCAAAAGATTTTGCCCACTGGAAACGGTAGGTCTGGGTGAGCTCAGATCCAAGGAACCCAGGGAAACTCCAAGCCTGACTCTAGCCTGGCCCCCCAGGGAAGACAAGACTGAACCCCCATTGAAGCAAGGCAGACAAAGCTTTGATAATAACAATGCATCAACTAAAGGCAATTATAAGGAAGTAAACGTTTGTATCTTTCTCCTGTCTCTCTGTGAATTTCACAGTCTTTATAAGGAGACTAATTGCTCCACAGCCAAAGGACCTGCTGGCTAGTCTGATTCATGCTTCACCACCGAAGAGACTCTAAAAGGGTCATCAAGGATGGCCTTAGCCAGGAGCTGTCACCTCACCATCCCCAGTGTGCTGGAGCACTGGAGACCCCTAAGTGGGGACTCCAGCAGATCCCTGAAGGATTAGTTTCTGGAGGATCTGGCTTCTGCAAAATGCTGTCTTCCCAGTCTCCGAAGCCTTCTCTGAATCCCACAGCATGCTGCCACACCTCTCTGACATAACCTGGTCCCTTTCAGCCATCACCATCAGTGTGCATCGACCCTACCAGACCCAGGAGGGGGCCGACAGGGCACATCCCACACCCTTTTTGCCACACAGTTGCTTGGCTAGTGCTTTGCTCTGAAATATTTGATGGATGAACGAGCAAGAAAATAAACGAGGAGTGACAGCCACCTCCCCTTTAAATATACATGTTTACTATCTCTTCATCTTTCAATAGGCTCATAAGGGCTGCAGTAATTACACTTATTTTATAAGCTAGAAGACAAGATTTGGATCTGTGACTTTCCCCAGTGGCCTTGGGGAATGGACTTGTCTCTGGCAAGGCCAGCTCCATGCCCCCCACCCTAGGGCCCTGCCTACTGCAGGGCTCCTTCCCCGCACAGTACTGCTCTTCACCATTTTATTGAGGTTTGACGGGTTTGTGGGACACAAGTATCTAAACACTTGAGAACTTTCATCACAAACATGGAGACCGGAAGTGGTCTATTTCTTCAATAGTAAATAAATGACTGGTAGTGATAGCCATATCAAAATATTAGGGAAAGGATGGGAATGTCAATGTGTGCTGTTTGGGTAAAACACATAGACTGGATCCTTTCAAATAAAAAATATTGTCAGCTAAAATTCATCCTCAAAGCTAGAATGCTTTCTCAAGGAAATCCAAGCATTCCAATTCAAAGTATCTATTTGGGGCACATTCATTTATTGAGTCATTAACTAAAGACTCACCAAGTGCCTACTCTGTGCCAGGCATGGCGTTGGGAGCTGGGTAATAGTGGAGGAGGGAGCCAGAAAGGCGTTCTGCTCTCACAGAGTCTACATTCTAGTGGAGGGAACTAGACAATATAAAATAAAGTGAATTAATAAGAAGCATGACATCAGATTGTGATAAGTGCTTTGAAGAACATAGAACAGGATAGTATGAGAGAAGGCAACTGAGGAGCTGCTTTAAAGTGGGTATCAGGGAAGCCCTCATGGAGGAGGTGACATTTAACCCAAGTCCTGCCTGACAGGCAGACAGCCCCCTTGCCCCCTTGCCAAGATGCAAGAAAGAACATCGAGGCAGAGGCAATGACCAGTGGCAAGGGCAAGAGGTAGGCACAAACACGGAGCTTCTGAGATACAGAAAGGCCAGTGAAGGGAGAGTGGAATGTAGAAAAAGGAGAACAGAGTAAGGAAATCAGAGAGCTAGGTGAAGAGAAGGACTCTGGACGTTTGAACGTTTGTCTCAGTGTGGTGGGAAGATGTGGGAGGGACGGCACAGAGGGGTATGTGATTTGATCTGTGTTCTGAACTGCCATTTGGCTTTTGAAGACTGCTTTGTTGCGAAGACTGTGACCTGTCCCAGACAGAGAGAGAAGTTCAGAAGGATGGAGAATATGATTATAAACAGAGTCAATAGGATTTGCCAATGAAAGCTAACCAGGGAAGACAGGAGCTGATGACTGGGCTTCAGCTTGACTTAAGCAACTAGATGCGAGGTGGTGCCATGTACCCAGCCTGGGAAAAGGGAAGTCGAAGGAGGAAATCAAGAGCTTCCTTCTTGGGTGGTTGAGGTCTGAGATTCCTTTTGAGACGGGTGGACAGGAAGAGACAGCCATTGGATATGTGAGTCTCAAGATCATGGAAAAGGCCATACACATTTGAATTTTGGAGTCATCGACCTAAGGTTAGTAATTAAGGTGAAGAAATTTCCCTGAAAAGAGGAAAGTGTAATTAAAGAAGAAAAGAGGACCCAGGATGCTACTCTATATATTCCTGCATTAGAGTGGGTTCAAAGAGTCAGCAAAGATCAGCGAGATATAGGCATCGAAAACAATGGAAGCCTAGAGGAGCACAGAGCACTGTGGGCTAAAGTAATCACGAAAGGCTTCCTGGAGTAGGTAGTATCAAGTCAAGCATTGGAGACAGGGTGGAACTTAGATCAGTGTCAAGCAGTTAAGGGCATTCCAAGTGGATGTAAAAGTGTGAGTAAGGACCTAGAGTGGCAATGGGGCAGTGAGAATCAGTGGGGACAGTGGCGGCAGGAGGAGGGAGAGGTGGGTAGTACATGATTAGGGTCACTCCCCGTGTGTTGGGGCCGCCAGCCAGGGTTTGACAGTGTCTCCCACAGCCCAGCGTCTCACCAGGGCTGCAGACACATTAAATGCCCTGGGAGTCAGGCCTGGTGATCCAGAGCTACTGCTCCCTCCCTCCACAACCCCCTCGGCAGAGGGCCACCGAGAGCGATGGCCCAGAAGACCAGCAGCCCTGAATTAAACCCCTCCTTTAACTGCTGTCCAAGTTATGGAGGGAGGACACTGGGCAACCTTAACCCAAGAACTCAGGAAATTTGCTCCACTTTTAATGTTATTCTCTTCAGCCAACTGAAGGGGATTACTTTCTATAGACCTCTCTAGGCCCCAAATTAAGGGGGCTTCCTAATTAAGGTCATCTCCCAGTCCCTCAGTAAATGAGGGTGCCCTGTCTTTACAACCTGGCTCCTTACCTGCTTCCAGAAGTTTGCCCAATAAACCCAGTTTCTCCAGATTCTGCTTATTTTGTACAAAATATTCATTCTACCCAAAGAATCTGGGTTCAACCTGGACAAATCATACTCCATCTTCAGTGTCCCCTAACACCCACCAACTGGTGAAATGCTTCTCATCTTCAGGCCTAAACACAAGAAAGCATCTACAACTGGGCCTGAGATCTTGGCTCCTTGGAAGAGGGACCCACTCCCAAAGGGCGAGTCTGTGGGATGGAGCCAGGAAGGTGGCCACTTGCTTAAGAGAGAAAGCTTCCTGGAAGAAGAGAGAGAATGGGTTGGATGATTTGTGTATCGGCATCTTCAACCACATCCCAATATAAAGGAAGCTCCCACAAGTATGTGCATACACACAAGCAAATTGTGCACACATCACACACACACATACACACACACACACACATCACATACGCACAATCACAAATCATGAACCTACGTTTACAAACCACCCAAGTGATGCTCCTAGAGGCCTCTCAGATCCGTCCCCTTGAAAATGTCCATGCTTTTACACACACACACACACACACACACACACACACACACACACACACAACTGTGCGGTATTCAGCCCAGCCTGGCCTTCCTTCAATATGGGAACACACTGTGCTTCCTGCCAACTGCTATCTACAAGGTACTCGGTGCTGCCGAGGGCTCCCCCTGTCCCCGCTGCCACCTGATTTGACTGGGGGCTGATGGGCTGACCCCACGTGTTCAAGACATTCTGCTTTCAGGCCTGCCTCTCTGTCCTGTCCCTGACTCTAGCCAGTCAGCTGTAACCATTTGCACATGTTAATGTCTTATTGGTGTCTGTTCTTGGGCCTTTTAAATATGCATGTGTGTCCTAAATACTGGCCTGTGGCAGAAACCACATCTCTCAAATTAGGCCAGGAGATCTGGGGCTCCCTAAGGGTACAGACTGTTTGTCTTCCACCAGACTTGAGACACCTGGTGATGGTGTGCCTGTCAACCCAGTTAAGTTGGAAGCTGCTCAGGGGCCGGGGCCTTCCCTTCTACTTTGCCAGGGTGCTCTTTCTGGCCCAGTTCAGGGCTGGGCACACAGCGGACACTCTGTGGGAGGCCTGAGAGTGTCCAAGGAACCCCTCCTCCTAAGTACTGGTATGCTAGCCAGTCCTCTTCTCAGCCAGTGCGCAGAGGGACAGTCATCACAAGGACCCAGTCGTGGTTGTGCCAACCAGGTCTGGCAGCACAGGTCTATATAACCACCTGTCTGCATGGGTCCAGTCTCAGAAATACCAGGAAGAACCCCTGGATGCCCCTAAAAGCTTGCCCACCTGCTGGGTGATGCCCATTTTCTTTTCCATCCTTGGGTATGAACATAGAGGGCAAGTCTGACACACTGACTCTGACGTTATTCCCTCTGAGAGGTCAGGGCTGGATTCTGGTGCCTCTCTCAGGGACGGGCTGAGCGCTCTGGGGGCCAATCTTGGTGAGGGTGCAGGGGAAATGACCTCCAGAGAAGGAAGACTGGGTAATGGATGGGAGACCCAAACTGAACCTTCATGCTGAGTTCTACCTGCCCTGGTTCTGGCACTTTCCTCCTTCTCATCTTTCCTCTACTCACAACCTGCCCCCACCCCACTACCTATCCACTATGTAATAAAGAGTATCTAGAACAGGCAGGGTTGTGGAGGCAAGCAAGAACACCCACTGCTTCAAGAAGGTGCTCTGTCTCCTAGACAGACTGCTCAGAAGGGTCAGGAAGTGTAGACCAGAGTTGGCTGACTCTGGGCTGCCTCCTCTGGTCAGAGCATCAGCATCCCCTGCTGGGATGCTCTGACCCCACTTTTTCATACCAATGTTACAGGAGCTCAGACAGGTCTCTGGAGTTAGCTGTTGACCACTGGCACCTCTGGTAGATGGCAAGCAGCTTGAGTGGGAAGTGGGGTTTAGCCCTCCTTATGTTCCAGGCACTTAGCATGGAGACCAACGCAGTGAGCACTCAGTTAGCACTAATGAAAGAACTATGAACACAGGAAGGACTCATCCGAGATTGGCTTCCCCAGAAAGCAGACTCTGAGATGAAGACTGGCAGGTGGGAGGTTTATTGGGATGTCCTTGGGACCTACACCTCTGAGCTAGGGGCAGAGAAGGATGGGGCAGGGAAAGGCGGTCAACTGTAGTACGGTCACTGCAGGGAGCTCTGGAGCTGACAGGGACCTTCAGAGGCACCCCGTCTTTATACTCTACCTTCCACCAGTCTCTGCATGAGGGCTGGTCCAGGGCATCACCACTCCCAGCACCTGGAGGAAGGAGTAGGTCAGCACCCAACAAGGGAGCTACAGTATCTTCCACGGAGTCCCTGGTGGAGTACTGGTGTTTAGGGAATGGAAAGACATGTATTCGCAGAAGAGTCTTGAGACCCAAACCAGAAGCCCACACATGTTTTCTGTTCTTGGACAAGTCATTAAAATAGCTTTTCAGCTATTACTTTTTTTTTATCTTAAACATCAGGATGTGAGTTACACCAGTGGCTATGACTACTAGACTACTACATACTAAAATCTCCTGCTTAAGTTTTTTAAAATTACTCAACTCTTGTCCCCACCTCATACCAATCAGGATCTCGAAGGGTGGCAGCCAGGCATCAATGTTTTTTAGAACTTCCCAGTGATTTTAATGGACAGCTGAGCTGCAGAATGAATGGACTATATATAGTCCTTAGGGCCCCTTCTAGAGTGGTTTCTTATGGCTATATGCTGCATTTCTAGTACCTATGCTCTGTAGCTAAGAACAGGAGCCCTCTATGTGAAGAAGGACCGAAGTGACTTGTAGTTGAAGAAGCCCCTCCAAATTCACCCCCTTTTTCTGGGCTGAACTGTGTCCCCTCCAAAATTCATATCTTGAAGCCTAACCTCCAATACCTTAGAATGTGACTATGGAGATAGGGCCTTTAAAGAGGTAATTAAGTTAAAATGAGGTCATGAAGGTGGACCCTAATCCGATATTCTGGTGTCCTTCTAAGAAGAAAATATGAGATCATAGACAGAAGGAAGACCACGGTGAGGGAACAGGGAGAAGACAGACATCTGCAAGGCAAGGAGAGGGGCCTCAGGAGAAACCAGCCTGAAGACACCTGGATCTTGGACTTCTAGCCTCCAGAACAGGGAAGAAATAAATTTCTGTTGTTTAAGCCCCCTCTAAACTCTAAACCCCTCTGCCTTTTCTCAATTTCTCTTTCCAAATCATTTCTCCATGTCCTCCAGAGACCAGTTCATAAACACCCTCAAAGCCTCCCTCTCCCTCCAGGCTTAAATACTGATGTCACAGGACAGAACTTAGGACATTTCCACCCCTGTGAAAAATTAGTAAAATCTACTCTGTAGATCTGTTCCCCAACATCCTCCTCCCTTTTCTCTCCAGTCCATCAATGAAAGCAGAGTTCATCAAAGTTCTTCCCAAACAACCAACCCCTTGGGCTCATTCTTAGTAAAATCATGGAGGGAGATGGGACATTTGTAAGGAAATTTATGTTTTATGTGCACTGGTGGTGCTGTTCAAAGAGCTGGAGGAAAGGCAACCTGCCCCAATCTGCCCTACCAGCCTGTGGCCAGTGCCTGAAATGCAATCATCTAGGAATCTGTTGTTGTTAGTTGAGGCCTCTGTTATAATGTCAATGCCAAAGAGTCTGGAAAACAGAGCCATTATATGCTGTATATACTTTCAAGATCAGTTTGTTATGAAGTCAAATCCTGTGAGCTAGGTTGATTAATGGTTGTTGGGAGAGAATTAAGGCATTGACCACCTGCAAGAAAATGGCTTGTAGAAGGCCTGCTGCCTATAAGGCTCACTGCTCAGAAGTAGTGGTCACAATTGCCTTTTTCATTCCACAAAAAGCCCTCCAACAAATAAACAGGGAGAGCTGTCCAGCCTGGCCTTATACTAAACAACCTGGACAGGAACTAAGTTTCTCCAAGGACACTCGAAGGGAGGCTGATTGATTTCTACAAATAAAAATCATAAGTACAAAGTGTTTTAAAAGCAAAAGGAGAGAGAAGAGACTTCTGGTCAATCTTCCACTGTAAGTAAATTCTGGTTTCTAACCAATTCCCTCAATGACTTGGAAAGTCCTGTGAGCACAGCAGTGTACTTCCTGGGGAGAATTTCCCCTAAGAATGTACTCTCCTAACCCATTGCTTTGCATAAACAGGAATGAAGTGTGAAAAACAAAAAATGTTCCAAACAGGAGATGCAATTATTTTAGGTCCTTTCCTACAGGAAAAGAAAACCTCATCTTGCTATAATTTTCTCTTTACTTCCCTCCCTCATTCTCTCCTCCTCTTCTACCCACTGTTTAATGAGCCCCAGAATTTTTCTCCAGAGAACTTTTCCCCATCATATAACACAACCTTGGAAATAAACATCAGCTCCAATTGTATGGCCTGAAAAAACAGGATGGGCCTAAAGGAAACGTATTCACCATAAAGAAATCGAGCGAGTCATGCATTAGACAAGGCTGGATGGTTTCTGCTTTCTTCCATTCCCTTATTCAGGTAGTTCCTACTTTGAAAAAACATTTTAAGACTGACTTCTGGCCTTGCCCTAGTATTTGGCCAACACCAAGCCTGGAGAGGGAGTATTTCAGAGGTCCTTCACAATATCCTGGGACTCAGCAGTGTTAGCTTTAGTTAGTGTGAACCTTCCAGCCCTTGAGCCAGGGAACTTTCTTACCTCTTTCTGGTCACTGCCTCTTGCCTTGCTCCTGTGTGTGAATTCCTGCCTCCATACCCAACATTCAGTCGCTGTAGGATGTGGTTCACGCTGCTCTAGACCCCGCTGACCCCCTCCCCTGTGGGGACAGCCCACATGGGCTACTAAGAAGCCCATGCTAGTTTGCTGGGTCTGCCTCAGTCAGCTGACTGCTGGGCTCCTCGGCTCTGCGCTGCCCACCCTGGGGACCCTGCTCTGCAGAGAAGCAGTAGAGGACGGTTGTGAAGAGTACGAAGCCTTTGAAGAGGCAGCCTAGGATGTTGTCCTGATACCATTTACCAGCTAGGTCACCTGAGAATGTCATTGCTTCACTCTGACTCAACTTCTTCATCTGTAAAAGGAACAGCAATTACGAGTCTCCCAGGTTGAGTGTGAGAAGGGAAGTGGGTAACATACACAGAGTGCCCGACACACAGAAGCACTCTCTGACTGTAGCCTTCCCCATCTCGGGCTGCTTGCCTACGGCAACGCTCTCATGCTGACCAGCCACGCCCATCCAGTGCTGAGTCTTCTGTCTACTGGGCTGACACCCCCCAGTATCTTCCCCATGCAATCGGGCCAGTCTAATTCCAGAGCCTACTCCCTTCCAAGGCCTAGCCACAGCCTCCTCAAAGATACTACAGATTAAACAGCACCAGATATGAAACATCTCATCCAAAAATCATTTACTGAACACTTACTATGTGCCAACCACTACACTGAATTTGGGAATATACAATGAAAAACCTATATTGTCTTTTCTCTCAAGGAGCTTGGAGTCCAATACATTTATAGAATGTGTCTAAAATCACAATGGCAGTTTATTGCAAAAAGAATCCTTACTTTCGCCTGAAATGGGACCACTGCATACATTTAGATTCTCCCCAAAGTTAATGATAACCAGGCCCTTGGGCTCTCTAAGAAATAGAAATTGACAAGAGGCCAAATGAGAGTTTCAGGCAAAGCTTTATTGGGGCTTATGCTCCATCACAAGAAAGATAGCAGAAAGGAAAGACTCCTCAGGCTGACTCCCTGAGGAGAGGTCAAGGAGAGCATTAGAAAGGCTTAGGTGGGAAAAGGGAGTATCTAAGCAAGTAGAGGCGGGATTTATTAGCACCTGCACACTTAAAGGTCATACTTCTTTGTGCATCACATGTCTAATTAATATGCTAAATCTCTACCCTTGGGCATGATTTTTAGTATTTTTTAAAATATTCTATTTATTTACTTGAGAGAGAAAGAACAAGAGAGAGCACAGAGGGAGAGGGAGAAGCAGGTTCCCCGCTGAGCAGGAAGCCCGACACGGGGCTCCATCCCAGAAGCCTGGGATGGTGACCTAACTGAAGGCAGATGCTTAACTGACTAAGCCACCCAGGCACCCCACTTTTTAGTATTATAACAAGGGGAAAAGTGGATGAAGGTTCAGCACTAGGTTCCATCTTGGCACAGACTGGTTTGGTCTGGTCTTGGACAATCTTCATAGTATGCTCTCCAAGGATGTAAAGTTTTAGTTACCCTGGAAGATACACTATTCCAAGGTCACAGAGTTTCCTGTGTCAGGGAACGCTGGTCTGGCAGTTAGGACTGACAGGACCTGCATCCACTCTCTGTTGTCTTAGTCAGAGGTCCACAGTTTCCAAGGCTGGGTTCTCTGAGTCAACTGAGACAGGGAGAACTGGGCCACCGATCCAGCATTCCACCTGAAGCCTGACTTTCTCTGGGTTGTGGGGCAAAGGGACCTACGGGGAAGGGACCCCGGAGAAGAACCGTTTGGCACTTCTCCAGTTCTTAGATCTAAAGCCCTTGCTGCCAATGAGAGATTGTGCTAATGGTGCCTAAACGGGTAAGCAGAATCACGTGATGAAATTGGAAAACTAGTGAAATTGGTGATACCTGCCTCTTCTCTGGTTCATGCCATCACTACTATGGACAGAATGTGTTCCCCCAAAGCTCATGTTGAAACCTAATCCCCAATGTGATGGTATCTGGAGGGGGACGTTTGGGAGCTATCAGGTCATGAGAGTACAGCCCTCATGAATGAGATTAGTGCCCTTGTAAAAAAGACCCAGAGAGTTCCCCAGTCTTGTCCACCCTGTGGAAGTTACAGGTCAGAGATAGCCATGTGAACCAGGAAGTGGGTTCTCGAAATGCTGACGGCACCTTGATCTTGGGTTTTGCAGCCTCCAGAACTGTGAGCAATAAACAGCTATTGTTATAAGCCATCCGCCCTGTGGTGTTACATTATGGTAGATCTAAGATAATCACTGTCCCCCTCACCCCAATTCTTAGGAACCCAGCATGTTCACAGGTATCCATGATTACCTTTTTTCTTTCCTATCAGGGAATAAAAAGTGTTGTGATACACTTAGTCATGCTGTGAAGATGAGGGTCCTTCAGCCAGCACAAACTGAGGATTTCCGGGGGTCCCTGCCAGCCTTCAAAGTGCTCACAGGCCAGTGTGCTCATGTTCCTCATAAAGCAGCCCAGGAGCCCTTAGGCAGAGTATGGGGAGCTCCAGGAGACTTCCAGAAGAAAAAAAAAAAAGGTAAATTAGACTCAAAGAAGATCCCCAGATAGTGATGTTTAACCCAAATGATATAATGTTGAGGTTGAGTGAGAGCAGTACCTTGGGCAGACTTTCAAACAGCCACACAGAATGATGGGGAGCCTTGCTACCAGGTAACGGTGAACTCCAAGGATCTTTAAGATAGCCCTGTGCGCAGGCTATGTAAACCCCGTGTGGAAAGTCAGAAGCTGAGCTATTGGGTGTCCCTCACAAAGCTAGTTTCCCGGGCCTCAGAAAGCCCCCCTCCCCTCCTCCAACCTCCCCTGCATCTTCAGGGGCTGCCACCAGGTGGGATCCCTGCTGGAGTCTCCTACAGAATGGGTTTGCCAGGCGACAGCAGAGGACGGGACACTTCAGAGCCACCTCTCACCCCTCTTCATCTGTTAACATCGCGTTAAAACACGTGTGTCCCTGGGAAGCCTGTTTATGCAGCATCAGCACCAGCAAGCCATTTTCTCACTTCCCTGATGCCTTTTGTGAGACACACAGTAACTCACAGGGATGAGAGCTGAAGCTCTTCCTCCTCCTTTCTGTGATCTTGGGGTTTTTACGGCATCAAGATCAGCATCACTGATACCAAGAGAATCACAGGGTCCATTCCAGGTACCTGAGGCCACCCCTCACACACACACACACACACCACTGACTCCTCCTGATGACCTCCCAGATCCTTCCTCTCTTGTTCTCTCTCCCTCCCATCCCCTGCCTCCTCCTTTCTTGGTGGCACTCTCATACTTGACAGGCACCCTCAGCAGGTGCGTCACAGGGATCTGCTTACTTGCTAGCTCCCCCTACAGGCTGCCTCAACCCTACAAGCCACACACAGAGGCGGGCAGGGGTAGATGCTCAAGAAATGTCAACTGCTTGTTTCCTTCCATCTCTCTTCTTCTCAAGGAGGTCTTCTTTCTGGCCAAATACAATCCAGTCTCATCGCTCCAGCCCTCTAGAACCTATGGGCATGGTTTAAACGGTTTAGCCCTTCCATGAGCTAGCTCACTGCCTCTCCTTCCCCATTAGGGTCATATCCCCAGTCTAGCACAGAGCTGGCACATGCAAGGAGCTCTGTGTCTGTGGGATGAATAAATGAGTGAATGGAGGAATGTGTCTTCTGTGGCAGGTGAGTATCGAGAGAGCGAGGGCTCCATTTATTTCACTTTGACCTTGACCTGCCTCCAGCACTCCTGAGATGGTTCTTCACATGGAGATGCTCGCTCACTTGTTGGCTAATTGCAATTGCAAAAGCTATTTGGATGGTTTTCTTTAGAAGGGTAACTGAATGTTGTCCCCCGTGGCTCTCCAAATCTTACTGATCCCTGTCCCAGCCCATTCCCCCCACCCAGAGGCCAGACCACCCTTCTCCCCCAGTTTGTCGCCCTCCCACAGCACCGCCTGTGAGTCTGAGAAGCCATACCCTGCCACCCTGATTATTACAGTGCTGGGTATTTGGAGCTGTTTCCCCTGCACAGAGGATGGGTTCCCAGCTCAGACACACAGTCTCCACCGCCTTCTCTGGCATCTAGGAAAGAAGGGGTGCTGGACTCATGATGAATTCTGAAAGTTCCTCCTGGCCTGACTTGAATCACTTCCCAGAGGCCCCTTCACTGGGGCCACTTCTGAAATCTGAGGGCGGCGGCACCTGACCCTTGACCACCATAGACCCTCCGTCAGCAAGGGATTCAGTCTGAACTGAAGACAAATGCAGAAGTCATCACTGTGCAGCTGGACTTCTCTTTATGCCATAATCCAGCTGCCCAAGGGCCCTCCACAATGTGGCTTTTTAAACCAAACCAGCCTATAGCGTTCCAGAAGTGTTCTCTCTTCTACAAACAGACAGAAATCCAAATCCCAGGTCACACTTAAGGCTTTGCCTGCCGCTGGGGCCTGATGGGCCCTCATTTCCCTCAATTGCCATCTGCCCCCCAGACAGCGCAGCCCTCCCCAACCTGCCCCCTCCTCTTGGCCAGCTAAGCTCTCTTCCGGGGAGAGCGTGGCAGAGCTCCAACTCCCTGCCCCCAAAGGGCAAGCACTTGTTCTGCCCTCTCCTTAGCAAATTCTGACTTATCATCAAACTTCCTACACACCTGAAGTTTCCCTTAATTTCCCTAGCAGAGTTCATCTCTCCCTGCCCCAAACTTCACTCTATGCCACATCGTCCCAGGAATAAACGGAATCTCATCGCAGCAAGTGAGACCCTCCCTAAAGCAGTTCTATAGGGAACTGATAAGGAAGCCACCTTCCTCCTCTCACACAAACTCCATCCCCCCGGGGTTGACAATGTTAGAGAGTCTCCCACAGGGCACAGGGAGAAGCGGGCTCTTGTACGCCAGTACCAACCACTGAGTCAGCCAGTCCTCGAGAGACTCGCCATGGTCACCAGCTCCCCCCACCGCCTGGCCAGGCGCACACATCCTGTTCCATTCTGGCCGGGTGGGAGAACAAGACTCAGGGAAATAAGCTGAGAGATCAAATGCCTGGGTAGTCTGGCAAACCAGGATGGCGACAATGAGAAGCAACAGAGCCCAGCAGCAGGAGGCCACCTGTAACTCCTTCCACACCAGGACAAATTCAAGTGCACTGAGACCCTTCCACGAACCATGGCCAAGTGAGTGAGGCTGGAGAGGCCCAGCCCTCTGGACCCCCACCAAAGTTCTGGTTTCCTGCAGAGGGTTCAGTTTTCCACAGTTAACTCTGGAAATTAGTGTGCCCTGCAAAGGTGTCCCTTGCCATATGACCTCAAGGAACCACCGTATACAATACACATGGTTCCTGTATTTTTCGACTTTACGGTGGTGCAAATGTGATATGCAGTCAGTAGAAACTGTACTCAGATTTTGAATTTGGATCTTTTCCTGAACTAGCGATAGGTGGTACGATCCTCTCTTGTGATGCTGGGCAGAGGGTAGCAAGCCTGGCTCCCAGTCGGCTACACAATCAAGAGGGCAAACAACAGATACACTCAGAATTATTGTGTATCTAGACGGCCATTCCATTCTTCATTTTCAGTACAGTATTCCAGAAATTGCATGAAATATTCAACGCTTTATTATAAAATAGGATTTGTGTTAGATGGTTTTGCCCAGCTGTAGTCTAATGTAAGTGTTCTGGGCATGTTGAGATAGGCTAGGCTCAGCTATGATGTTCAGTAGGTTAGCTGTATTAAATGCATTTTTGACTTATGATATTTTCAACTTATGAGGGTTCATTAGGACATAAACCCATCATAACTTGAGGGAGGTCTGTACAATAATCAAGCCCAACGTTTAAGAGAAAGACAACTTCACTGAGGCAGGTGGGGGTGTCAGATTAAAATCTTAATTCAGTTATTTTCAGTAAAGGGGATATTGCTCATGCTCCCACTATTCCACCAAGAGAGATGGCTGTTAAGTCCAAGTTATCTGGGAACAAGCTCCACCTTACAAGTTTGGGTTTGGGAAAGTTGGGAGATCTGAATAGGAAACTGCCCACCAAGAAGTGACAGAGCCGATCGGATGTGCTCATTAGTCTAGTAAACTGATGCAGGATGATATGCAATAGGCGAGGCCCACGGAGCCTCCCCCACTCCTTCCCAACAGCATCTGTGCGTGTGTGGGGCCATCTGGAGGGTGTCCCTGTCTGACGATGATGGAATCTGATCTGAAAAGCAAAGGGCAGCCCCGGCTGGTCAGACCACAGGCCAGGACTGCCTAGTGAATGGCTCTGCACGGTCTCCCCCACCGCGGGACATGCAGGCTCAGCTCTGGGGCCAACGGGGAAGCCAGGGGCAAACCACACAGGAAGGGCCACTTCTCCCCTCTGCTTTCACGTTACAGCATGTGCTACGTGATTAAAATGCACACATCAAGGACAGCTTGATCAACACAACTGAAGAGTCTAAATATCCACTCAGACACGGAAGAGAAGGCATTGCAGATGCGAGAACTGGAGGAACAAAGGTTTAGGGTGGGGAGTGACTGCACTGTGTTTTGGAAGAGAAGAAATCATCTGATTTGGAGATCGGCTTTTTTTCCATCAGGAAAGAAAAGATTGAATTGTTTTCTTGTGCCTTTTTAAAAGTAAATTAAATACTCTTTATTGATCTTCCGCAAAGAAAACCATTCCTTCCCTTAAGGAGCCTGTGATATTGTGGCTTATAAGAAATACGTATTTGGTTATCAGATGACCAAAATATATTTCTCATATTTATTCAGTCCCAGTTCACAGTTCCTGGCTCACAACTCCCCAAAGCCTTGGAATTTCCTGACCATAAGAGCAGTGGAAGCATCTTTCATCATAATATTTGGTCTCTTGTCCTCAGTTCCTGAAATAGTTCCAGAGCCATTAAGGTGAAATGGGTGTCTTATTAATCATAACTAGTCCCTTTCAACCACAAATGAGGTGACTTCTGAAAAAGCCTGGGGATGCCTGGGTGGCTCAGTTGTTAAGCATCTGCCTTAGGCTCAGGTCACTTGATCCCAGGGTCCTGGGATTAAGCAGGGAGCCTCCTTCTCCCTCTGCCTGCCACTTCCCTGCTTGTGAGCGCACTCTCTCTCTCTAATAAATAAATAAAATCTTTTAAAGAAAAAGCCTGAAAGGTGGGGGCTGGTTGCCAGGGGAACCAACCAGGAATAGAGGGTTGGAAATTCTAGGCCCACCCCCTGATTTCCAGCAAAGGGAGAGGGGCTGAAATTTGAACCCATCACTATCAATGATTTAATCAGCCATGCCAATGTAACAAAGCCTCCATACACACCCAAAAGGAGAAGGCTTGGAGAGCTTCCAAGCTGGTGAACACGTGGAAGTTTGGGGAAAGTGGAACTTTCAGAGAGGGCATGAGAGCTCTAGGCCCGTCCCCAAACCTTGCCCTATGCACCTCTTCCATCTGGCTGTTCCTAAATTACATCCTTTCATAATGAAGCACTAATCCAGGGAGTAAACTGGTTTCCTGAGTCTGCGCGCCACTCTAGCAAATTAATCGAACTCAAGGAGAGAGTCCTGGGAGCCTCTCTGACTGTCGGCCACCAGGTCAGAGGCACAGGTGACAACCTGGGCTTGTGAGTGGGGTCTGAAGGTGGGAGAGCAGTCTTGTGAGACTGAGACCTTAGCCTATGAATCGATTGCTCTCCCCAGGAGGACAGTGTTAGAACAGGGTTTCCTGGTGGTGGGGGAAACGCTGTAATTGGTGAAGAGATCAAAGTCAATCTATTAGTAGGTAGAAGAGAACAAAACTGTATCATAATCAGGCGTGAGCATGAGAATGCCATGGTTCATGAGGAGGGACGTGGAGAGGATACGTTCAAGGAAGTCAGAAAACGCCAGCACTCGAGAGAGCCTCGATGTAAGAGTCACATCAAGAAAACATTCCCTGGATTTGAGAATGCTGCCCCAGGGAATGGCTCCTCTGGGTTTGGCCCCCAAAGCCCCATGTGCTGTGGCGAAAGCAGAGAAATCGTTTTCAGGTAAGATATGCCCGCAGTTGCTGCTTCAGTGATTCTGCAGGTGGGGACTCATATCTTTCCTGTGTCAGTGATTTATAATAAATGCCGAGGGTGCCTGGAGCCATCTCTCTGCATTGCTAAGTGTGTGGTTCACCGCTCTTTGGGGAGAGATGGAACAGTTGAGCCAGGCTTCCAGCCCATACAGGTGAGTGGGTGGGGGTGGCGCCGTGAGATTTGCAGGGTAATGCCTGAAAAAGCTTTTCCCCTCCTCTCTACCTTGCCCCTCTTACAACCCCCACCCCATTCGGAGCCTCTCTGGTCAGGGGTACAATAGAGTGGGTAATGAAGGAAAGGCTGCACTCCCAGCTTCCTGCACCCCTCCTGCTGTAAAGAGAGAGGAACAAAGTCTGCACCCGTGTCCTACCAGTGAGGAGCAGGACCTGTCTGGGTTGGACGCCCACTCGTACCCTAGGGAGCAACGCTGCCCAAAGCTGGTTCAGGTAAGCAATGTTGCTGAGACTGGAGGATTCTTCCTCCCTTTCAGAAGTCTCGATGCCCATTTAGTGCCTGTCTTCCTGGCCTTTAGGGATGCTCAGTAATTTCAGTTCTTGACACAAGGGAGGCTCTTCCCTTTCCTGGTCCAGATTCCTTCTGTTAGTGTGATCAGCCAATGCTCAGCCTGCAGGGAGCTCTGGGGAGAGGCACTTGGACATGCAAAGATCTGTATAATCCCACAGATAGATGTCATTTTAGATGGCTGCTCTGCATTGGCCTTTGGGACCTTGGGCAAATCACTGTTTCTCTTCAGTTTTTTTCTTCTGCAAGATGGGTGTCAGAACGCTTAACTTTCCAGGTAGTTTGAATGACTGGGATCATACATATAAAGCCCTTAGCTCAGTGTCTACTGCATATAATTAGATCTTATTTTACGTCATTTACAAATAAAGCCCAGATGGATGAAAGACTTGATACTTCTGAAAAATAGAAAACCAGCATTGGCAAATATGTTTATGATGCTGAGGATGAGGACAGTCTACTTACAAAACAGACTACAACAGCAAGCCATTAAAGAACAGGGAGGTATAAGTAGATTTGAGTCCAAATTAAGCACGTGTATAGGACAAAAGCAAACAGTAGATGGGAGAAAATATTGCCACCAAATGTAACACAGAAAGGATGATTATCCAAAAGATGTTTTTTAAAAGACCTGCAAAAAATAATTAAGAAAAAGAAAAGTAACTCAGTAAGACAGCAGGCAGGGAGACTAATAGGTAATCCACAAAGGAGAAACACCATCGGCCCATAAATATAAAAAGTGGCTCAACTTCATTAGGAATAAGGAAAGTTCTCATTAAAACATCAATACAATTCTGTATCTTTCATACTACCTCGACTGGCAAAATCGAAGCTAGGGGATAGAAAATGATGAGGAGGTGGCATGGAAGCACGGAATCTGTCCACAACTGACGCCAGGGTAAGTCTGCGCGACTACTTTGGAGAACAGAATGATAACCTCTGAGGAAGCTGGAGGGTGTACACATACACGGAGACATCTACACGGATGTTATTCTGGTACTGTCTACAGTGAGCGGAAATTTAAAACAGTGACTGAATTAAATGTGATATCCCCATGATACGAAACAGTCTGAAGGTGCTTTTAGATAGGGTACTCCTCTATGTTCTGAAATAAAATAATCTCTACGACAGAGTGTTGAGTGAAAAGGACATATGGGTCTGATACTATTTAGACTAGATTAGATACTTACATATGCTACATGATTTTCTACAAGTACATACATGTACATAGATGTCTTTTTAAAATCCTAGAAATCTGGGGAGCCTGGGTGGCTCACTCAGTTAAGCCTCCTACTCTTAGTTTCAGCTCAGGTTATGCTCTCAGGGTGACGAGATCCCGCCCCCAGCTAGGGCCCTAGAAGAGCCCTCCATGGGGCTCCAGGCTCAGTGCAGAGTCTGCTCAAGATTCTCTCTCCCTCTCCATCCCCCAATGCTCCTTCCCCCCAACTCTCTCTCTCTCAAATAAATAAATAAAATCTGAAAAAAAATTCCCAGAAATCTGTAGACCAAACTGAAACCCAGTAAATGCTGTGGAGGAACCAGGAATGGGGGCAGTCAAGATGAATTACAGTTTTCAGTGTAATGTTTTAGTTTTTTACAAGGAAAATATATTCATGAATTCCTTATGTAATTAAAATTAATTTTTTAATCTTTCATTTTAATGTAATTAAATTAATTTTTAATTGAACAAATAAAATATAATAAAACCTATACTTCATCATAAACTTCAAATTTGAATCTAAGGGATACATAAAGCTAATATCTAATGTTAATTGAGAGATTATCAAACACCTGACCCTGTTCTAAGTGGTTTCTATGTAGTTTCTTATCCTTGTATGTTTCTCTATTTTCTGTTTTCACTTTTATCCTCACCTTTCCTGCAGAAAAGCAATAGGGAGATTAAGAACTATCTGTGGTCACCACCCCCAAGTAGTCATAGTGCTGGAATTTGAAGGCTGGCCAGAAGTCTAGTTGGGGGAGCCCTCCTCAACGTACCCTACAGCCTCCTCTCACTTAGTGCCAGAACATCCACGGCGGCAGCCTCCTGGGCCCAGGGAATGGGCAGCCCTTCCCAGGTCAGGACCCTACTCTCTCCAAAACTCACCCTCTGCCTTCTCAAGGCCTGGGCGCTCCTTGGCCAAGGATGGCATACTGAAGGGCAGACCTTGTAGAGTAAGTAAAATTGGAGAGCCAGCACAGGCAAATGAGACCAAAGGCAGGGACAGCCCACAGGATCTGCACCAGACTGTTCATGGCAGCGCAGAGAGGCAGGAGGCTGCGAGGGCTCCCCACAGCCTGGCCTCTGCCACCCCAACACACCAGATTTGCCCCTGTGGCTCTTGCTGGAGTGGGAGGTCACACCATATTTAATCCTTCTAAGTTGAGAATGAATTATTCAAGGAAACGAAAGAAGAAAACCTTTCTTGTAGTAAATGTGATTCTTATATCCTCTATTACCTGATGATGAGCAAGAGGCAAAATGAGGCATTTGGCACAATGCTAGGGCAGTAAGTGAAACGGTCCAGCTGGGACAAATCCAGCCCTGACTCCAGCGTCAGGACACCAAGGGCCAGGAACTTCTCCCACTGCTGCCCCTCGCCCCCCACCCCCACCCCGCCACCAGCCAGAGATGGTTCCCAAGCAAAGTTGGCTAATGGGGGTCTTTCCCCAGAAGTCAACCTCTGCAGGACTGAACAGAAGAAGGCAGAACACATGCTATTTAGGAACCACAAGCAGCACAGCTTGACCCAAATACACCCCCACACTTGAAGCTTCCCTAATTGGAAATCCCCCTGACAGACCCCATAAGGCTGGAGGCAAGACTGTCGCAGGAATCCCCATGGGAGAGTACCCAGCTAGGACATCAGAAGAAGGGGCTGCCCTGAGCCATTCCTCAGAGAAGCTTCTGGCTCAATGGTTCTCATAGCCCCTGCCTCAGAATACTGATGAGCAGCACTCGCTGAGTGCTTGCTAAGTGCTGTGGGCTTGACGTCTATTCCCTAACTTAATCCTCAAGGAAATACATAACTACTAATATTAGCCCCATCTTGCAGATGAAGAAACTGAGGCACAGAAAGGTTGGGTGACTTGAACAGGATCATGTAATTAAGCTATAGGTGCCAGAGGAGAGAACCTGATGCGAGAGCCCACTACCTCTTCCTCCTTGAACCGTGTGGGATAGTATTAGAGTAGAAAGTCTAGGGAAAGGACCAGGGAATCTGCGTTTTAGGAAATTCCTCAGGTGACTGCTACGCACCCAGAGTTAGAACTTTAGAATACCGTGTGCTTCCAAGAAACTGGTGGCTCTGTTATCTAGCTCATCTCACTGCGTAGATGGCTAATCCTGGAAGGAGCAGTGTTTTCATTTCTTGACACCTGCCCCACCCCTGACAATTTGCACCACTCCAGGCGTGGGACTCGGTGAACACATGTTCATCCGGGGAAAGAAATCTAGACCCAGAATCTAGAAGCTGAAGCTCACACTCCAGCTGTTTGGAAGTGCACGTGGACAGCTCCCTGTAGCAGATTCAGCCTCAGCAGTCTAATTAACTCAATGGAGATAATGTCAAAAGGAGATCTTTTAAATAACATTTTTGAAAACAGCTATGTTTTATTAGCTGTTTATTCTGTGATGGACACTATACCAGGGTCTCTGCATATACCACCTGTGATTCTCAGGAACCTTCAAGGTAAGAATAATTGCTCCTTTGTTACCGATAAAGAAACAGGATTTCAGAGACACTGGGTTGCCCGGCTAAGCCTGCCCAGCCAACAATGATGGAAAATGCACTCTTAGCCAGATCTCTTTGATTCGGCAACACACGCTCTTTTCCCCACACCACCCGGTGTGATCAACCTTTTCTCTATCCCATGGATATAATGAGAACCAAATGAGATCACAGATATATCGGTAGGGTGGGCTGGGCTATGCTGTGATTAAAAAACAGCTCCAAATCTCAGCGGCTTAAAACAGAAAGCGTTTATTTCTTGCTCGCACCATACACCCATCGGGAGTTGGCAGGGCATTTCTGTGCACTGTAATCACTCAGGGACCTAGATGGAGCAGCCACCATCCTGAGCATCGCTCAAGGGAAGCAGGGCCAAATCATGCAAGCACACTGAAAGTTTCTGCTCAATTAAATGAGGTGAACATCACAACCATCCATAGTCCATTAACCAAAGCAAGTTCTGACCACGCCCAAAGTCAATGGGATGGGAAAATATAGCAAGGGCAGAGAAGAAACAATAATTGTGAACAAATAATTAATCTACATAGAAGACTTTGGAAGGGACGCAAGTGAAACAGCATGAAGTATGCTTTCTCCCACGGAGACATGGTGGCGGCCCCATGGCTCCAAGCTGAGCCTCCACATCTGCAAACCCATGGATATCTCCTCTGTTATCAGAAATCTAATTATTACTCTTGTTTCTGCTCAATTATTAAAGACAAGGCAGTGAAGAGCCATGGAAGAAGAGGAAAGTCTGTTTTGCAGCAATGACAAACCATATTTCATATTCATAAAGGGGAGAAATAAAAGAGCATTGCTTTTACTCTTATAATTGTAATTTCCTGCTCGTTTCCTTTTCAAATTAGCGGATGTAATTGTTTGGTAATAAAATATCAGCATAATATATTAGAGGCAGAGAACAGACGGGCTTAAGGGACAGATGCCAAGAACAGGAGGGAGAGAAAAAAGTGAACAGGATGAGAGTCTACAATCCTTGTGGGTCTTTCATGGAATGTGCATGGACGATACCCTGGTCCACTCTGTGCTCTTCCCTCTTGACTCTTCCCTGAAGCAAATGAATGGTCCAGGCAAAGCGGCATACTCAAACTAGCTTAAAATTCTTGTCAGCACCAAGTTCAGACCCGAGAGAGAGAGCGAGAGTGAGAGAGGGAGAGAGGGAGAGAGAGAGAGAGAGAGAGCAAAAGGAGTAAGCATGAACTGTGGCACAGAACCACAGCTCTTGGATTTAATACCAGCTCCGCCACCCACTGGCTGTGCCACGTTGGGAAGATTATTAACTTCGCTGATTCTCCATTCATTTCTAAAAGAGGAATAAAACATATCCTGCCTCAAGAGGTAGGTGCTCCATAAAGCACAGCTACTCCTATTTTTAAAGAAAATGAGAGCAGGTAGCTTAAAACCCTGCAGAGGGAACAGTGATGGGCTGCGGGGGTCACTTTGGTCAAAATGTCAAAACTCGGAAAGATTCTCTTCAATTCCGCTATTTCAGTTCCACTATTAGCCTCCCTTTCCTCCATCCTGGGCCCTTCTCCCCTGACTGCCCAGTTTCTTCAAGGCTCAGCCCATGTCCCAGTGTTGCTTTCAGGAATGTTACCTCACTTTTGCCACGGCTTTACCCCAGAACCAAGTTGCGACGCGATAAAGAAACGTGGAAGGAGGCTGTCACGGACAATGAAAGTCTCCTGGATTGGGGACAGGCTGCCACCTCCCCGCTTGCTGTAACGGGCCTTTAATGCCGCCCTAATTGAGTGCTTGGACCCCATAGGCGAGCCCTAAATTGAGAGCCATGGGAGGTTAGAAATTAAACCGTAGATTCAGCTGTAAACTCAGAAACCTCCATACTGGTGGAGGGAGGGGAAGAGCCAAGTCGGCCCGGTGCAGAGCTTCTGTCTCTGCTGCTCTCGGGTGTGAGTGCATGGGAAGTCACCCGATGATGTGACTGCAGGGACCTGAGGGTGCCCCAGCTGCTCACATGGGGCCTCCAACCTTCGATGAGAACAATTCGGGTCCTTCCGCAAACAGGAGTGAAGGCAGATGCTCTGTGGGAAGTGTCCTCCACCTACCCAGGAACTTCCCTGGCTGACTCTAAGGGGACAGTGAACACAAGTGCTCTCGTGAGGAAGGCCAGAGTGAGGGGAAAACCCCCAATTCTGGTAAAGAACTTCCTAGTTCACCCCAGAATATGCCCTCAGGGAGGTAAGCCATGTCAGAAAAAAGCTCAGTGGGAAGCGTTCCCGGATGAAGCAGAAATGGAGCAAATGACCCACGGTCCCAAGCAGAGGAAGCTGGTATATACATCGGGTGGAACTTCCGGCAATCAAGAAGCTGTGGGAAGCCTAGTGTTCTCTGTCACTCTATCCCCAAGGCCACCTTAATCCAAAGCGCCCCTAGCGGCAGCCTGGTGGGAGTTTTAAAACAAACAAGGTCATGTTCTCCAGAGGGAGAAAGGCTGTGAAACAAATCCCCTAAAAGACACAACAAACCAATATCTGCAAAAAAAAAAAAAGTAGGAAAGTGGAGGGGCGCCTGGGTGGCTCAGTCAGTTAAGTGTCTGACTCTTGATTTCAGCTCAGGTCATGATCTCAGGGTCATGAGATCCGGCCCCATGTCAGGCCCTGCCCTGGGAATGGAGCCTGCTTAAGATTCTCTTTCTCTCCCTCCACCTTTCCCCTTCTCCCCTCCCCATGCATGCTTGGTCTCTCTTTCTCTCTCTCTTAAAAAAAAAAAAAAAGAAAAGAAAAGAAGGTGAAGAAAAATGTCCAGAGGACAGAAGTCCTTTAGAAGCAACTCTGTCCCATTGGGACCACCCTGGAGGCTTGACCTTGTCTTTTCGAACACAATCTCTGGGGTTCCATCCAGGTCAGGGTCAAAGCCAGAGGCACCTTGTACCAGCTTGACCCCAGAAGTTCCTTCCCTCTCAGGTTCTCATTCAATAAGCCCACAAATACTTAGGGAAGACCTACTCTGGGCCAGGAAATGCACTAGGTACTTACTAAGCACAGCATAAAATTCTAGAAGTGCTGGACCTCTCGGGTATTGGGAATGGTGACTTGGAGTCCCTCTCAAAGTCTTTGGCAGCAATGAATACAGTTAACACCTGGGCATTCAAGGAACCCAGAAGCCATAACTGAGCCTAGCCAGGAAGCCAGGGCTTGGTGAGCTGAGGAAATCTGGGGTGAGACATAACTGATCCCCATTTTCTGATGAAGTTATCCTAGATGATAGCAGCAAGGAGCATCTCTCTTGCTAAACTGACTGAGTAATCGCTGTCCCCACACTTGTGCACCATTACACTGTCCCCAGTAGTCAGTACACTTCTTGAATATGTGCCTCTCGTGTCTTAAGCTACCTGAGAGACTTCACTTTCTTCCACGATGCCTAGAATAGAGTGATATGATGCATGCCATATATATTTATATGTTGAATGAACAACTGGGTGTCTAAATGCTTCTGCAAAGCGAATGTTGTTGATCCAAGTTCATTTCTTCTGCATGTACCGAGCATCTCGGGAGGCCTCTGCAATCGGCCAAAAACACATGTCAGTTAACAGGACAAGGCTTACATGCATATGGTGCTTAATATAAGTAATGTGTTTCATCCTGCGCAGGGCCTCCCTGCAGGAGCTCCCTGGACCTGGACACATTTTCTCAACCAGTTTTTCCCAGCCAGAAGAATCCTTAAAGCTTGGCTCATCATCTCAGAGTGTTTGAATCTTGAATTACAAGTAGAAAAGGAGAATGACTGCAACAAGGCTTAAAGTGAATGCATTGAATACACACATTTATGAGTCTACCCTGTTTCCCCCTTTCCACCACCCTCCCAACCCTAACCAGAACTATAGTGTTCACTGTCCGCACTGCACAATGGAGATTTGGGGGTCCTTGACTTGTAACATCTCCTTCGTTGCTTTTTCATTTTTTCCTCATTTTGTTTTGGCTAACTAGACTGTAAGGCCCTTGTGAGAGGGAAGGATGTACAACAAGATAGAATGGGTACTTCCTGCTTCATTTTTCAACATGACCCCTTTTGCAGAATTTATAATGGAAAGAAGTCGAACCTGGTTTCACAACTTTCAGACTCCTCAGCTCAGTCAAGGATTTAGGGAGAACAGAAAAATGCTATCTTCTCTCCCCAGGCCTAATGAGGGGTTTTCCAACATGACCTTTTGCAGGAATCTGAAATGGATTTCTGCACTTAGAACTCTGACACAGAGGACAGCCACCTGACTCACATCTGAGAAGGCTAAGGTGACTAGAGCCAGGAGTCTGATCCCCACCCAGAAATCTGCCGGGTAAGGGCAGAGTTACCAACTACTCCAATGGTAAGGGCTGCTTCACTAGGCCTGGCCTTCGCTCCTAGAATAAAATAAGAGATATACAAGTGTTTCTCCTGGGCCAGATATGGGCCAGTGTAGAGAAGCTACTTTGTGCATTCTTGGCTCTAGGCAGTAGAGTTGCCTGGAAGAAGGAGTCTCTGGAGCAGAAAGATTGCTTGAGGTGTACCACTGGATGCTCGTGGCAATGAAAGACATCACAAGTGTTCAACTGGATTAGATGGGAGTTCACACACAGGTCACGGGAACTTCAGGATAGAGGAACCCAGCAAAGAACCTGTAACGATCCCAAGAAAGGGCCCTCAAGAGAAAGAATCAGTTCTATCCATTAGCCAATACCCAAGACCATGATGACCCCTGCCAGGCAGATACCATTTTATCTACTCACCTCTCCTCCCTCCTGGGCCTCCAAGTTTGTGAGATCCAATACAGCAGCTAGTGACCAAGTGGAAGAGGAGAATAGCAGGGAGCCAGGGAACAGGAGAGAGCCAAAGAACCATGTCTTGTTTCCATACCAGGCTTCCAGATGAAAGCAGCCCAAGCCAAGGAAGGGAAAAATATGTAATGCTAAGTCCAGCTCAGAGTTCTGACCATAGCATGAGACTAGATATACTATTCATGGGCTCTAGCCTGTGTTTGTGACCTGTAATAATGGTCATAGGTGTATCTAGTTATCTTTTAAAAAGCAGGAAAGCCATAAAACATGACACAGTTCTCATTGAGCACAGGGAAAACTGTTCCCACTTAAAAAGTTTAAAACAATGCCAGGAAACAAAAATAAAGTTGAATTTTGATATCTAAATCATTTACATTCAAAGTTCTATGGAATGATACCATGTTTCACAGTTTTGGACAAAAGTTCAACTTTTTGGGGAGTAAGAGAGGTCAGGGACCAAAGAAAGAATTTGGTAGTGAACACTCAGGGAATGGTCACCAGGGCTCATACCAAGGCTCCAATCCACTAAGAGACCATAACACTTGCTGCATGGACAGTCACAGAAGGGTGGCACATATGGCAAATGAGGCCAAAATTCAAGTGGGCCACCGGGGAGATGTGCGTTGACTAGGAAACCCAACAAAAGACAAACAAACATAATTCTCTAGTTTAAATACATTGAAAAAACTATAAAATCCAGCCATGTTCTTCAATTTGACTGAAGCCTTTTGAGGACAACAACTTGTCAATGCTTCAGTGTCAAAGCTGCTGAAGAGTTACAAACATGGTATCTCTAAGGAGGGCCTCCTGAGAAGCTACCTAAGGACGAGATACCTCCCCTTAGTGACATGGTCCTCCAGGAAATTCAGGGAGCAGGAGAGACTATGCCAGCTCTCAGGAATTACAACGTGTCCATGATGGAGTTCATGTATCTGTGCCCTGGGGCCTCACCATTCAAATTACTCCACAGCAGCCCTGCCCTGGCAATGTGGTTCATATTTTCCGCACTCCATGAGGACTGCTTAGAAACAGAAAGGAATTCCTGTGGTCCACAGTAGTAAACCTCCCCTTGTCCAGTAGTGTCTGGAAGCCCAAGAAAGTGGACAGATTATAATTGGGAGTGTGCTGAGGAAAGCAGATTGGACCTGTGGGTTGCCCCCACACTGGCTCCCCAGATCTGCCGATGGGGTACCCACACAGCTGCTCTCATGCTGGACCCTTCCTGCAAGTGTTCCCCCTCCACCTGCCACTAGGGCCCCTCCAGATCACCGCTCTCTGGTGCCCGCAGGCAGTGCTACCTACTCTTCTGCGTACGTCCTACTTTTACGTTCCCAGGGTCTCAGCCTGCTTGATGAGGAAAGGCTTATATAAACAATTTTTTCTGACAAAATCATCCTATGTCGACCGTAGCACAGGAGGGAAATCTCCTTCAAAGACCAAAACAGCAACCAACCTAAGACCAAAGCTGTCAGAGTTCTCTGCTAGTTCATTAGCTTTAATAACACCACCACGACCAACAGCCAAGCTGACCGTTATTAAATTATTTTTTTTTCTTTACCATCTTTCAACGTTATAAGAACCCAACCTGTAGTCACAGTTAATAGAGTAGCCTCTCCCGGCTCTTAGCATTGGTTTCAAAGGATAGTTTCTCGTAATCCTTCCTCAGATACTAAAGCCTCCTCACCCCGCCCCCCACCCAAGATTTGCTTTACACACAAGAGGAGGTGATTCGCACGCTCAGGGGATTTGTTCAGTAAGTCACTAAAACTCAATTTCCTTGATACTCACATGGGAGAAAAAGAAAAAGAAGAAAAGGGAAATGAACAAAAGGAAAAAATGAAAGTCTGGTTAACCTGAGAACTTGAAAGGGAAATGCAATCAACTGGCTCCGAAGTTGCGGGATTCGGGAGCTCTATAACCAAATGCAAATAGACCCTCAGCAGAAAAATTGTGTGGGAGGCAATGGAGGAGTGAAGAGAGGAAAGAAAACGGAGATTTCTTTGGTACTTACCTGTATGGCATCGACTTCAAGTCGTCTTTAAGTGGAACTGACGGCATTACAAACACAATAAGCACTTCTAGACAAACTGGAATAGCAATCACTTCAGGAGTTGGGAAGCATTCACAATTTTGCTGTTGTCAACGCTTTCAGTGGCTTTAATTTTCAATGGTAAGCACAACTTCTATATAGTGTTGTCAAAACCGCAATGAAGTTATGTCATTGAATATTAAAGGCCCGGCCCGCGGAATGCCAACACACAGATTTGAATTTCATGCTCGCTCCTAAACATCAAGACAAATATGTCTAATTTCATAAAAACCTGGCCAGCCCCGGGGAGGCTGACAATCATAGCTATTGTTACCCAAGTTTGCTGGAATAAAACCTGGCCCTGCTGGTGTGTGAGGCCAGAAAGGAAGAGGAAGAAGAGGAGACAGAGAACCGAGGGTTAGCAAGAGATGCAGTTAAAAACTGGCTGCCTTCGTATGGATTTTCTTGAGTGGGAGCTGAGCTCTGCTTGCATCCCAGCAGGTATCTAACTGACCACTCGGGGCTCAACATTCCAAAGTGGTACTAAGAATTTACTCAAAAGGAATTCTTTGAGCCCAGCAAAGTGATACACTTCACCTCCAAAGCAATGTGTACTGAACATTCCCTACCATATGCCGGTCTGCACTAAACCCAACGAGCAGTGCACCAGGGGTGCAAGAGCAATCAGACCAGTTGGGCTGTAATGGAGATGGGTTTTAGGAACCAGTGGGAACTAAGGTTTGAGGGGTGCATGGGGACAAAGGTGAGAAAGATCTCTGCTGGAGATTTTTCAGCAAGTATGTTAAATGTGGTGTTCAAAGAACATTAATTATAAGATTTGTAGAAGTTCAGTTTTCTCTAAAAGAGAAAAAAGCTGGCAAGGACACGTTGCAGGTCATTCATGCAGGAAGAATACTGAGAATAAGATTCCTGGAAGAGGCTCCTCCTGCTCTTAACGTGCATCTCAGAAGGCAGACCTTTTGTGATCCCTCCTCAGATATCAGCGCCACCTTCACCCCCACCGCCACCCACACTCAAGATCTACCTCACATTTGGAAGAAAAATGTCATTTATAAAATCTAACAATCAGAGGGTCAGATGACATTTCCAAGACTTGGTAATCAATCCATTTTTGCATCCTGGTATTTTAAGATTGAAAGGTGTTATCACAGCTCATGTCCTACTGGATTCTCATATTGATCCTATGAAGAAGGTACACTTAATGTTATTAATTTGATAATAATTTTTCCCAACCCACCTTAAAGGTGCCAAATGTGATACCCAGAGGATCTGTAACTTGCCCAAGAGAATGCATTGATTTGCTTAAGTTAGATCCCAGGAATTCTAATCCCAACACTAGTCATTATTTCACCTCATATTCCCCTTGGACTTCAGATGGAGTTCCTGTGTGTCCTTCTACAAAGCTAATACCCTGATCCAGCTGAGATGCATGCAAAAGAAACCCAAGATTTAAATAAAACGTGTCTGCTTTGTGAGGACACAGGTCTTGGTTCAGGTGTAGTGAGGAGGAAAGTTCTTAATGTCCATGGAGAATGAATGGGGTGAGTCCTTCCTCCCGCATTTCACAAGAGCGTGTGCAAAGGCATACTCCTCTCCATAAGCTAGAAAAAAATAGGCATGGTGAGGGATGCACTGAAGAAATAGTGGGCAAAATGTAGGCAAAGACACAGAAAGACAAGCACCTTCGCGTAACCCATTCCTGTGGCATTCATAGCCAGGATTACATCACCTAGCCATTGATTAACTTCATTTTTTTTTCAAGATTTTATTTATTTAGGGCGCCTGGGTGGCTCAGTGGGTTAAAGCCTCTGCTTTCGGCTCAGGTCATGATCTCAGCGTCCTGGGATCGAGGCCCGCATCGGGCTCTCTGCTCCGCAGGGAGCCTGCTTCCTCCTCTCTCTCTGCCTGCCTCTCTGCCTACTTGTGATCTCTCTCTCTCTGTGTCAAATAAATAAATAAAATCTTTAAAAAAAAAAAAAAAAAAAAAGATTTTATTTATTTATTTGACAGAGAGAGAGCAAGAGTACAAGCAGGGAGAGCAACAGAGGGAGAGGGGGAAGCAGACTCCCTGCTGAGCAAGGAGCCCAATGCAGGCCTTGATCCCAGGATCCTGGGATCCTAACCTGAGCCAAAGGCAGACATTCAACCAACTGAGCCACCCAGGCACCCCTGATTAACTTCATTGTGACCTCTTTATTAAGAGCAAGGACTGGGCAGTGTTTTGTTTTATTTTCCAAAGCAACAATTTCCAGTTTTTTAAGTGTATCAGACACTAACAGGGGGGTAGGTACTTGTCAAATATGCAGAGTTTGAGAACATCCAATGCCACTAAGTCTCATTCAGAAGTTCTGGACCCATGTCTAGTGAGAATCTTCAAGAAATTAGATGACTGGGTCATGGAATGGATATTGGGAAACTTGCAAGAGGTAAGAAGTATGACTGGAAAGAAGGAGGAAACAGATCTCTAAGGGATCTAAACAGATCCCTTCCTTACATGCCAGGGCATTTGGACTCTGTCCTGAAGACAGTGGCAACCCTGGTAGATTTTAAGTATAGGTAAGGTCATAACTGTTTGTTACAAAAATTATTTTGGCTGCAATGTAAAATTGGATCAAGGTGGGTAAAGCTGTAAACAAATAGGACAGTTAAGAATCAAACCCCACATGAGTCTCTGAGCTCGGGCAGCTTGGAGAAAACAAAAAATGGGCAGCTCCAACAAGCAACTAGAAGGTCAATATTCTTGCTGCTGGATTAGATGAGGAAGGAGAAGTCTGGAATGACTTCTAGGTTTCTGCATGGGACGACTGGATGGATAATGATGATGTTTATTAAGCAGTAACTGTGTTATTGTAACTATTCCAATGCAGAGGAACAGTGAAGCATGAGGAATTGTCCATTCAGGAAACAGTGGGCCCAAGATTCAAATATTCAAACCCACAGCAACTGGGTCTAGAGTCCATACTTCTAACCACTGCGATGGTTTACTCCATGACCGAGAAAGAAGAGTGTGAGTTTAGGAGTTGAGTTAGAAAAGGAGAAAAGGAAGAACAGAGAGTGAAAGAGAAGTAGACAGTGGTCAGCAGAGAAAAGGGAGCCTGGAGATGACAAGAGGAAAGATGCTTACCAAGATCCCACAGGAAGAAGGACATCAATGCCATATGCTGAAGAAGGCAAGATAAGAACCAAAAAAATCCTTTAGGTTTGGTCATCTGGAGGCCACTGGAGAATTCACGTGTATTTCCATGGATGGGTATGGGGAGACCACAGCGGTGTAGACGACAGGGAAGCAATGAGGGCAATCCCCAGAGTACAGGCAAGGTAAAGGAAGAGAGGCAAACTATCCACAAGAATAGCATAGCGATGCAGCAGGGCCTGGAAGAAACTAGTCAAGAGGGATGGAGAAAGCAGTGAGGACAGCTGAAGGGTGTGGGGAGGTGAGGGAGTCAGAGGTGGGAGGAGGCAGCAAATGTCCAAAGAAGAATGAGGAGGGTCTTCAGTGACAATCACTAGGAAGGAGAGGATATCGCGGACATACAAAACAGTTGCTGGGGAATGTTGAGAACGTAGTGAGGTTGTAGCTCCACCACGGGCATGGCTGTGAGGGCATTTTCTTTAGCTGTGCCCACTAGCTTGAGTACAGGTATACAACCGAGCCCACAGCTAAGGATTTGTAGGATGGTTTTGTGTGGCCATACCATTAGTGCAGATAAGAATAAAGTAGACAGGTGCACTGAGCTAAGCGAGTAAAGAGATGAATAGAGAAAGGGTAGCTGGAGAGATGCCTGAGAAGTTCTTGAATGTGGTCACAAGAGCACATGTCCCCATCAAACCAACACAAAGCTAGCAGGGAGGCAAAGTAGAAGCCGGACCTTATTCTATTTTTTTTTTTTTTTTTTTTTTTTAAAGATTTTATTTATTTATTTCACAGAGGGAGAGAGATCACAAGGAGGCAGAGAGGCAGGCAGAGAGAGGGGGGAAGCAGGCTCCCTGCTGAGCAGAGAGCCCGATGCGGGCCTCGATCCCAGGACCCTGAGATCATGACCTGGGCCGAAAGCAGAGGCTTTAACCCACTGAGCCACCCAGGCGCCCCGGACCTTATTCTAAACAGGAAATCCAAGTGTGAGCTAATGAAGGGTTGTGAAGAGCCTTTACGTTCAGGCAGCTGTGCCCTAGGGAAGCTAAACTGCACACCTGTGTCCTGGTTCCCGGCCCAGGACAGTCCAGCCCACTGGGGCACAGGGCCTTAGGGAGAATTGTGAGGCATGGGCAGCCTCTTCCTGAGTTCCTACTTCTGAACAGGAGTCACTACTTCTAAATAGAGCACTGTCATTTGTGTCCTCTTTTCCTTTTTCCTCTTCCTCTATATATCTTAATTTCTTTCCTTCAAGGTGCAGGTCATGAACTCTGTCATGCTCCAAACCTGACATATATTAAGTGCTCAGAAAATAATAACTGCCATGTTTTCATGATCATCATTGATACTATGCTGATGGTATTTGGTTTCTTATACCCCCAGCTGGTCCGTGGACTCCCCTGAGGCAGTGAACACACCTCCTCATTTCAACCCCAAACTACCTGCCTGCAGGCCACAGCAGTGCCCTCAGTTGGTAGATGACCTTCAGCCCCGACTCTGAGGCTGACCATGCCTAAAGTCACCTGAGCAAACTGTCAAGCAAAAAGGCCTGAGGACAGAATCCCTAGGACAGTGGGAAGCCCTAGTACTGATAACCGAAGCCTGTCCCTGCCTTCAGAGAGGACTGTTCGTTGGTGTATCAGGGAGGGCCTAGCAGGAAATGGAGACACCCACGCTGGGGCTTTGAGAATAATTTAGCAATGGGACAAGAAGCAGGTTTAAGGAAGCCAAGGAAAGATGTCAAGACACCCAAAGATTGGAACTTCAGGGGCCTGAGGGCCAGGGAATGGAGGAAATGATGTTACCAGAACCTCAAAGGAGCTACCGTCCTGGGGGAGGACCCAACTGGCAGGTAGTGCGGAAAAACAGCTACAGCCAGAGCTGTTGTCCAGAGTGAGAGAATAGAGTAGAATCACCCTGACCTCGCTCTCCCTCCCACCCCAGCTTCCCGCCAGTGGCCCCTTTGATGATTCAAACAGAAAGGCATTCAGAGGACTGCAAGGGAGCCGGGGGGAGGTAGTCTGCAGCGGTGAACATTGCAGGGCAGCTAATGGGACGGGAAAGGCAGAAATGGATGGGGTAGGGGTAGCCCATGGAGTATAATCTGCACAATTAGCAAAGAGAAAGAGCCAAGTGAGGGAGTATGTCAACATATCCATCAGATAAAGAGTTCATATTCTCAGAGAAGACTGGACACATAACTGGGAGGAGGTGATTATTGTTGACTAAGCGTTTGCTTAATTGTTGTTGGGGACGCACTAGGAAGACCAAGTAGAGCCCACCTGGGCAAGGTAGGAGCAGAGGTGGGAAGACGTGGGGCTTTCATGACCCTGTGTCCAAAAGCAAATTAAGGATGATCATGAAGCCTTCTTTTTTTAAAAAAAAATAATATTTGCTTTATTTTTATGTCTGCTCTCCATTAGAGGTTTAATTTTACTTTCTTTTTTTTTGGATTTTATTTATTTATTTGTCAGAGAGAGAGAGAGAGCACAAGCAGGCAGAGTGGCAGGCAGAGGCAGAGGGAGAAGCAGGCTCCTTGCTGAGCAAGGAGCCCCACGCGGGACTCAATCCCAGGATGCTGGGATCATGACCTGAGCCAAAGGCAGCTGCTTAACCAACTGAACCACCCAGGCATCCGATCATGAAGCCTTCTTAATAAGTCTTGGTCTTGTATCCAAAAATCACCATCACATGACAATAAAAGAAAGTATTAAAAACTGAAGCCCGGCCTGGGTAAAAGAAGAAGCCCTAATATCAGCAAGCCTGAGGCCATGAAAATGAGCAAGTGTGGTATCAGTGAGTTAAAAAGAAAAGCCCCCTAAGAATGCTGGGGACAGTGGTCAACACCCTGGGGTCCCTGACGGCGTGACGCAGGCAACGGCCAAAGAGGCTCTGCCGGCACCGAGAAACAGACTGCTACAGCTCACAAACCAGTGGTTGTTTTCTTCCTGGAAGGGAAAGCAGGCTGGGAAAGAAGCAATGACGCTCAGGGGATTAACGGTGCAGCGCCTGCCGGGAGCAGGTGGTGGCTCAGCGGGCTGGAGAGACTGGAGTCCCATATCCCTTCCCCACAACAACTGTGAGTTTTATTAAGAGATGCTTAGATTCGATGAGAGTGGGAATTATGTGGAACTCATCTCACCACCCATTTGACTCTGTTGATTAAGTTTCTTTCTCTAAGACCTTGTGGTATGAGTGCTTGGGAGGCTGGTAAGAGAGAATCCAGTCCCCAAAAGGCCCATCCCTTGGGAAGCTGGGCCACGGGACTCTCGGCAAAATCTCCATCTAGACACTGCCCTGGTGACGGTCCCCATAAAGGGGACATATAGGAGGGGAGATGATGGTAGTACGAGCCCCTTCTATCATTATAATTGCTGTTTTACAATACGGTCCATGAGAAAGTTCTCTGAAAAGACAAATATGAGGCATTATAATAAGAGCTGAGAAATGTATCTCTGTATGCAAATGAGACAATAATCTAAATTTTCCTCTTTGGGTTCAGATATATGTATATGTAACAGATATACGTATTGTATGTATATGTATTACTAAGTACCAAAACACTTTGATGGCACTTCCCATTTCACTCAGGGCAAAAAAAAGTCTTACAATGGCCCATAAGTCCTCATGAGGTGGTCCCCATCTCCTTTCTAAACTCATCTTCCCTGGATCACAGTCTCACTCCAACCATGCAAACTCCTTGCTATGCTTTAAATATGCCATACCTTTAAGGCTTTAGCAAAGGGTGTTCCCTCCTCCAGGATGCTTTTCTTCCAAAGACTTGCTATGGCTCACTACCTCACCTATTTCGTTTCCAGCATCATTTCAATGAAGCCTGCCTTGACCGCCCTACTGAAAACTGCTTTCCTCCCAACCCCCACCATCTCTATATCCCTTACTGAGCTCTGCTTTTCTTTTATTCCCACAGCATGTGATATTCTATCATACTATTTAGTTTCCTGATTTGTTATATTACTGTTCGTTATCTGTTTCCTTCTCCAGAATGTAAGTTCTGTAAGGACGATGTTCGGTATGTTGTCCACAAATGCTTGGAACAATGCCTGGGACAGATTAGGATGAAATATCTATCATGAGCCAGACCTTAATTACGAATCTTTACTCCACTCTGCTTATACCTACCCTAAATCTTGTCATAAATGCTTCATAAAGGGTAACTGATGATGTCACTTATTCAACAAACACGTAGGAGAGCCTACTTGAGCTAAAACATCATGGGAGATGCTAAGAAATATAAGATATCCAATCTTCTCTTACAAAGTTATTGTGTAGTTGGAGATGTGGTCAGCATCGTAGTGTCCCCCCAATATCCAGTTCTTCTTCTCTTCCAGACACCTGGAAAACTGTGTTTTCCGACTGTCTTGCAGATGCATGGCTGTGTGACTAATTGGCCAATGAAATGTGAGCAGGAATGATACGTTTCATACCCAGGATGAGTCCGTAGAAAAAACTACTCCTGTGATGGTCCCTGTGCTCTGGGGCATAATTACTGGATGGAGGAGACTCATTTGGCTTGGATCCTTGAACAAGAATGTGAAACTTTGTAGTGCTGAGCCACTGGCATTTGGGAATCTTTTGCTCGCATAGCCTAGCCCTTCCTGGTTAGCATGGGGTGCGGTGGGGGGTGGGGGGCAATTAACTTGACAATTAACTTGGTAAGACTGGAATGAATAGCTTTCATGAAGCTGGATGTAACCAGGGCCCAGTAAGTAGTACAGTCATTAAAATATCTGTCCCTTAAGGTTGAAGGATCACTGGATAAACTGGACGAAAGAGCAAAGAGCATTATAAAGGTGAGTAGAATTTAGCTAAGCAGGATAAAAAAAAAGAACTTTTTAGTTGGACAAATGGCTTTCAGGAATGCATGATGACGACGGGACCCTTAGGGGGCTGCTCAGTCAGATCTAAATCCAGTTGAGACCACGGAGACAGGCATATCCATTCACTATCAGCCAAGCCTGACCTAGAATTGTCAGCACCGAGATAGGCCCCAAACAAGGAGAAGCACATTTCCCCTCACATCGCCCCACACGCGATTCACAGGAGCAAATGCAGCTTAAAATTCAATTTACCCTTTTTTGTTGATTTAGGATAGCCGTTTAATTAGTTTTTAGCATTGCACATTGTTTATGGTCATTGTTTCAACGGAAGTTAAAAGTGAGAAAGTTTACCATGCCTTGATTTGTAGACAGAATAACTAACAGTTCCAGATTTTGCTCCTCTCCCCTTGCCACATTTCTGATTTAACAGTGTCTCTGACCTAGTGAATTGCTTCTAAATCATATCCCTGGGTTTCCTGAACTTTTATTATATGGAACTTCTCCCCTAAGACAACATCCCTCCAGCTGAGAAAACATGTCTCATCTTGGTGTTGCAAGTGACAGAATGTCTGATAACAAATGCAATAGGCCAAAAGAATATTTGTTTTCTGGAAATGGCGTCATCCTCAATGAGGAAAAGTCCACAGAAATCTTTTTTTTTTTTTTAATTTTATTTTTATTATTTGCCCAAGGGGTACAGGTCTGTGAATCATCAGGCTTACATCTTTCACAGCATTCACCAAAGCACAAACCCTCCCCAATGTCCATAACCCATCCACCCTATCCCTACCCTCCCACCCCCCAGTAACCCTCAGTTTGTTTTATGAGATTAGAAGTCTCTTATGGTTTGTCTCCTTCCCCATCCCATCTTGTTTCATTATTTTTCCCTCCCTACCCCCCACAGCCCCCCACCCTGCCCCTCAAGTTCCTCATATCAGAGAGATCATATGATAATTGTCTTTCTCTGATTGACTTATTTCGCTCAGCATAATACCCTCCAGTTCCATCCATGTTGTTGCGAATGGCAAGATTTCGTTTCTTTTGATAGCTGCATAATATTCCATTGTATATATATACCACATCTTCTTTATCCATTCATCTGTTGATGGACATCTAGGTTCTTTCCATAGTTTGGCTATTGAGTCCACAGAAATCTTAAACTGAGAAGTTAACTCTGGAGTCCACCAAGGCTGGTCCCTGAGCAAACCTAAGACTTGCCCATGAACCAAATCAAACTTGGAGATGGCTCCAAGCAGAGGCCATTGCTTCTTATTGTGGGTTTATAATTCATAAACAATGGGGATTAAATATCAACCATACACCAGCCCCTGTGCAGGGACTTAAGGGAGATGGAAGCAGAATAGGGTCTGCTCTCACATTTCTCACAGCTCTGAGTACACACAGTTCACATGGAAAGGAAGCTAACAGTGGCTTAACAGCAGCCATGTTGTTCAGGCCCCCTCCCTGCAGCCCTCAGCATCACAGCCTGCTTGCCCAAGTGCTTCCGGCGGGCCAAAAAGAGGAGCAGTCTCAGAAAGAACTTTCTGAGAGAATTCAAAACATAGACAACAAATAGAAAGTAAGGATTACTTAAAGTTCTAAAAATAAGACTGGGACAAGGTTGATGCAAACATAGCATATGAAGAAATGGTCTATTTTAGGAGTATTCCTATTTGTGGGAATTGGCTGAGTTGTTAGAGGGATACACACTTTGAAAAAGAGATTTTTCCTCAAAGCCCACCAGGATTTCTCCCTTATATGGCTTCTGTCCTTCTTGTAATTCCTAATTTCTCCTACTACCATACTAACACAGGCCCTCCACCCCGCACAGGCCCATGCACACACACACACACACACACACACACGTACACACCCACATGCCACAGCAGGAAAACCCAGTTCAGGGCTTAACAGCATGGATGTTGGAGCCAGATTACCTGGGTTGAAACCTGGCTTTATCATTCTTTAGCTGTTTGACTCTAATCAAGTTACTCCACCTCCGTTTGCCTTCCTGTCCTCATTTGTAAAATGGTACTAATCAGGGTATTTACCACACAGGGCTCTTATGGGAATTGAATGGAGTGATGTGTGTAAAATACTTGGTGCCTGGCAAAGTATTTGTGTTCTATGTTTCTATTATGACCTTACTGTGTGTGTGTCAATTCAATGGGCAGCCAGAGAAGACTTCACATATGCTAGGGCTACAGGCTTCAAGAGGGTATTTCACAGGCACCACCCTTAAGGTTGTTAGAATCTGCTTGGGAATACAAGACATATAGAGAGAGACTAACTAGAGAAAGTTCCAGGGTGTGCTTGAGTTCAGATCAGAGGGCGTAGCCACTATTCCAGAGTAGTCAGGCTCCTGACGGAGCCCAGAACTCAGCCCTCCTCTCCTGTCTGACTTCCTCCTCACCTGAGTACACAAAGAAAATGTGGAAGCAAAGCCAACACATCATGATTCACCACACGTCCCCCACCACCATGTCACTGTCCCAAGAACTGAGGCATCCCACCATGGCCTGTGGTCCCTGAAAGGCAGTAAATAGGGGATTGAAAGGTGTTCCCTTCTCTTCCCTAAGCCTCTATTTCTTAAACAGTCAAGAAACACCTCTCAGAATAGCCTGACTTGGTACGACAGCTTTGGGCTTCCAATCTGCCGCTGTTGTCTCTGGAGCAAAGGCAGGAAGCTGCCCTGTAGGCCCTGCTCTCCATCGGAGGCCAGGACAGAAGTGGGAAGCACTGCCCAGCCCTGCATCTGCCATCCATTATTATCTTGGCCCAACAAGAAACCTGTCTTTGCCCTCTTTGCACACATAATCACCCACCAGGCCCACCATGGGGCATCGTGTAAAAATACCACAGATCCCAAATGTGCCAATAACAGTATCCTGCCCATGCTCACATTTAAAACTGCACAATTGCAGTGGATGATCAGACAGGAGGACAGAGCAGGGTTGGGGAGCAGCCCTTCCTGAGAAGTTCTCTCCCATCACAGGGCTCACAGTCCAGAGAAAGGAGGGATCGGCAGTAGCTGAGCAACGAAGGAAGACCTCCCAGGCAAGAGTGCTTAGCAGATGCTTGAGAAATGGCTCTGATCGATATATGTGGCAATGGTTAGAAATGGCGAGACTATCCCGGATGGAATTGGCAGGGGCAAAGGTGCAGAAGTCAATGTGGCACCTGCAGAGGATGGTGCTACGATTGTAACGACATGCAGAGCAGGGGCAGGGGGCACACACACACACATGCACACACACGCATTTATTTACATTAGCAGACTTTCACACTCTGCCGCATATATTATCTCATTTTTCACAACTGATCCGCTGGATTGGCAGGATATGATATGATTCTTCATGCCACAGGAAAGAATTCAAGCTGAGAGAGAGAAGCAATTTGCTTAGTTCTTTTAAAATTAGTACATATAGAATTTGGATTTCAAGCCACAAGCTCTGGTTCTAGGTTCAGGGCATCTTCCAGATGCCCTCTTCCCTCTCCCTTCCCTTGCCCTCCATTGCCCCTTCCTCCCCACTCCCTTCCCCATCTCCTCCCTCCGCCTTTCCCTCCTCCTCCCCACCTCACCCTCTCTAGTTCTGGCCACCTCTACCTCCATCCCCCTCTCTGTCTCCCTCTCAGCAGTCCTGTGCATGAGGAAGTGACAGAGGTAGGGGAGGCACCGAGACGGGCCTCCTGAGGGCCAGCTGAGCCTCCGTTTCCCTCCGGTCTCTCGTATGAGGCATGAGTCCCTATCACTCTCGCCTTTCCCGAGTGCCCTCCCCTTCCTGCTCCAGGGCTGGAACCCCAAGTGCATATTCTCTCACCATTGGGGAGCAGAGTGTAGCTGAGGCAGAGGGGAGTCCTTCTCAGGAGACCCATCTGCTGAATCCAGCTGCACCACACTGGTGTGGTGTCCTAGTGTGAAAACAGGAAAAGGGAAGAGAAAAGGGGGCCTTGGGGAAACCAGCAGCACTGAGAGAGCAGGTTGACAGCATGGCTAGCTGGGTTGCCTGTATTCATGGATCTAAATGCACATGAAGGACTATAACGATAAGCAGAAATGAAGAGAAAAAGAATTGAATCACTGAGAAGGAAAATGTCAGGCCGGATACGTAAATGTCACTGTCGGACAGTCCTTCCTGGCCAATCAACTAGCCTGCGGATTGATCAAGCCCCAAGACTCAGAGGGCTTGGGGATGTGCTTAATGTAGGAAGAGAGAACCTGGTCTCTGAGGTCTTCCTCTTCAAGTGATCTCTAGAATCGTGCTTGGTTCGGGGACCCCGTAGGAATCCTGCATGCGCGTCAGCCACCATGTCGCACATACTCACACGCACACACACACTCACACACACTCACACATGCACGCACGCACGCCACATATCCCACCCAGACTTGCACTCAGAAACAGAACCCTGTTCCAGGAACCTGCCTTCACTCCAGGCCCCAGTCTCCTCCATGATGTTCCGCTGGAAAGACTCTGATTATCTCATTCCCATACTGTGACAATGCCCGAGAGAGGGGCCTCCAAATGTTCATCCTGGATAAAATATGTATTGATGGAGAGCCACGCTTTGGGCCAAAGGACTAAGACTGCAGGGCAAAAGTGCCTGCAGGTCACACACCTCGTTTCCTTTCTGTCCCCCAGACAGAGGGAAGCAGAGAGCTATTAGAAACTTAGCATTGGCTCAACCTTCATTTGGAGTGCCAGGAACAGGGACAGAGGGGTCCTAAACTTCCTGACTGTTCCGCGCCAATTTGTACTTCACAGAGCTCAGGGTCTGATGTGCTCTCCAGCAAGGGGGACCATTTCACAGGAAACAACAGCACCAGGAAATCACACCCGAGCAGGATGAGAAGCCCCCCTTCTGTTCCTGGGCTGCCCCTGGAAGGAGCCAGACTGGCCCTTTCTGACTCACCTGCACCCTGGCACCCCGCCAAGTCCTTACAAGTGGGATGTCTCAGAGCCCCTCTGGGGAGCCCTCACAATCTTTGGATTGGTTTCTATCTCCTGCCTTAGGAGAACAAGTGCCATCCAGTCACTCCTCCATGATAGAAATTGATTTGTGGTTTCACCCTGCAGTGGCCTCTTTCAAGCGTCCAGAAATGCCCAAGACTAGGTGTTTACAAAACAAATTCCTCTTCTTCTCACACTCCTTCCCCATCCCCAACTTGAGCTTTTCCAGATTTTTTTTTTCTTATCCCCAAACTCACCCTAGCGAACGGTGACTTTTTAGGACGGGGGAGCTGGTGCTTCTCTGGGAAGGGGGTGTGAGCACAAGGATCTTCCCTCCAAAGGGGACCAGGGCCCAGGGAAATCAAAGGCATTGATGGCAGAAACAAGCCTGTTGTGACAAGGATCTATGGTCAGTGGCTTCCTTTGAGCCAAAGGGTTTGGGTGGGAAGGATGAAACACGAGATGAGAGAGCAAAAATTGTTCAACTACATTCACTGACTGGCAAACATACAGACACAACCTAACTCTACAGATGCTTTGCTTTGGAGCCCCACCCTGTCATGGAACATTCCATGGGGATGAACTTCTTAAGGGCTGGAGGTACCTACAGTCATAACCCCAGCACTGGCATCTGATCAAACACTGCTTTAAACTTTAAATGGTGCCATTCTGGAACACACTCCTCCTTAAGACTTGTGTGTATACATGAGTCTTATCTGTAAAGAAACTCTCAGGTCTTCTAGGACAAGGACCAGATCTCCAATGGCATTGCTTTCTCCTTCTCACTAACACCCACCCCAGTGCAGGGCAGGGTCACAGAAAGAAGGTCACACATCATAACCATGCGAAAAACTACACTTGGATGCGGGAGAGCCAGGCTTTAACCTTGGACCTAATTATCTTGTGACTTTGAAAAAATTCACCTAAATTCTCTAAGCCTTTGCTTCTCACCTGTAAACTGGCATTTGAGCTACTTTACTTCTTTAATGGAAAACCAACTTGAAAATGCTTAAATTAATATGTGCTATCCAAATCTTACACATAGCAGACCCTCACATTCACAGATTCTACTAGTCCCTCTTTGACAGCCTGCAAGGACCCCAAAATCCTAGGACGTAAAAGGAAGTCAGTACTTTGCTGAGATTTGATTTCCATTCGGGGGCCAATAAGGCCGAGTTAGGGGTGTCCCTGGAGAGGGAGTCTAGCTGACTGCCCAGCACCTGCTCTCCCCCAAGCACAGCAGGTCTCCCCCGTGCACAGGCACCCTGCACCCCAATGAGGAATCCGAAGGAGCAGCGGCAGTCCCTATGTGTGTCATCTCTACTTTCCTAACATATTTTGAATTCCTTGCTTGCCACCACCTGCCTACCCTATTCTACCCCTTCTCCTTTGGGCTGTTGCAACATCCTCTGAACAAGTTGGCTCACTTCTAGTCTTTGCCCCCTAGGGTCTGTTCTTAACACAGTGGCTACTTTCCTTAAAATCATAAGACAGATCCTGTCATTCCTTCATTCAAACTCTCCCATATCTCCCCAGCCTCCCCATCTGAGGGTAAAGAGTACTCTGGCCAACTCATCGAGGGCACTGAGTAAATATTTGTAGAATGAATGAGTGATCGCTGTATTGCATTTCTAAAGAGAGAGAGAATTATGCATGACTGTGTTTTTCATGTGTTTGAGATTCACAAAGGCCTCAGGATATAATCTCACAGATGTCAAGACTCTCCCATACAACAATAGTAAATAATCCATACATATTTAATTGTATGTGGAAGTGAATTGAATGACACCGAAATCCACATTTCCAGACAATGCCCAGAATAGGTGTACAGATCAATCCAGGATTGTGCACTGAAGCATGAGGTTAGCACACATGCAGCCCAAGAAATGGTGGGGGTCATGTGAGAGGGTGAGAGGGTGGGAGAGGCCCAGAGAGCCCTCCTCGGGCTGGCTGGGGCCGGGCAGTGATCACTGCCCGCAGGGGAGAGGAACAGCGCCAAGTAACTTGCTTAGAGAATTCTGTGGAGTATGTTAATTTCTGTGGGACTTCAGAGGCCCCATAACTCTTGGAGATTAATAAGAATCTGGGAAGTATCTGTCTTTGCCGGCTGCTTTCATTTGCGCAGTAATAAAGCTCGCCTTTCTTGTTTAATAAAAACAATGTGGAAACAAATGGTTCTGTGCACAGTGGAACTTTAAAGAAATGAATTCAGCGGCACGGAGGGAAGCGTTTCATCACACTGCTGGTTCCCCAGATCTAAAACAGAAGCCCTGTCTCCCTTTCCCCGCCCACTTTTGCAGACCCCACCCCATATTTTGGTTGTGCATTTGGACACCTCTCTGGGGTGCCAGGCCGGCGGGTGGGATGGGGAGGGATGGGCAAGGATGGACAAGTCCCTGGCCCTGCTGGCCCGCACTTGTTCCTTAAACGAAGGAAGCCAGGGCTTGGCTCCTGAGATCCCAGTAGCTGGAAGGCGGTAGGTGGAGGCCCAGTCCCAGGCTGGCAATAAATATGATGAGAAATAACCAGCTGGCCTATAAAGGGAAACCTGCCTGCGAAGAGAAACAGACTGAGAAACGGTTTAGAGACATCACTGGGAAATGGATCTCTAATGGGTCCCGGGGAAAAATCTGGGTCCCCTTGCCCATTTGTGTATACATCATGCTCAGGTAGATGGCACAAAGAGGGTAGACAGTCCACATTCAACTGCCTCAGCCACAAACAGCACCCAAACACCAGCTAAATAAGCCATCACCCTAACCCAACAGTGCTTCTGATGTCCCTCACCCTTATTTTCTTAATTAAGGAAACCTGAGCTCCCAGTTCTGGCCCTTGCTAGAAGGTTATGTTTCCATTTTGAGGTCCTGTAGGACCATGTGGAAAATGATACTGAGGCTGGTGAGGACCCAAATGATGCTTCATGATGCAGAGCAAGTCCAGTGGACAGCCTCCCACTGTGGGAGAACCCGGAAAATACAGGATTTATTAACTGCCTACTATGTGCCCTGCCCTGCTGGCCACCATCCCCGGGGGGACACATGAATCACAGTAATGAATTAGAACCTCATTAAATTAGACAAGTAGGGGGTCTGGTCTATCTGCATTAATGAAGATCTGATTTATTAACTATCTTTAAAGAAATGCAGTTTTATTACTTTCAAGTATAAGCATTGATTCATATCAAGTGCCAACAAGTATTGCCAAGTGGAGGTACTGATGGCCCTGCCTTAACAAAAAGATAAGATTAATTTGTAATTAACGGCTTCCATTTGCATGGAAACAATTAATGGGCTAAAGTCCTCATAAAAACAGTGCAATCTATTAACTAGATTAATAATGCCCCCTTTACAATCTAGGATAACTTATTAGTTTTTTTCCAGAAAAGGCAAAGGTCAGATCTTCAGGAGCTTGGGTGCTCTGCTGATCCTAGAGAAAATTATGAAGATGCCCAAGCTTGTTTGCGTGGTCCCCAGCTCTCTTATCTCTTTTTTCTTCTCAGTTTCTTTCAGTATTTATTGAGGGTAACTAAAAGAAATTTTAAAAGAAAGCTACAAGATAATCTTTGACCTCAAGGAGCTTACAGCCTGGCTGGGACAACAAGACATAGATATACTAAAATACTAGAGAGAAATCTCTAGAATACTAGAGAGAAAATCAAATGCTCGGCCAAGACAACGTGTAAGCAATAAGTGCCAACTATGTTTGAACCCCTCAGTTGTGCTGGTCACCATGGGAATCCTTTGGCATATATATGTTAATATGTAAGCAATCCTGGGAAGTTAGGCATTACAGTTTCCCATTCCACAGCTGATGAATCCAAGGCTCAGAGAATCCAGGGCTACATTTTGTCTATTATTGACACAGCTGGTACAGTATGTGGTAACTAGTTTTCAAAATGGCCCCACTGGTGTGCACACCTCTGTGTAGATGCAGCCTCTTGAACCTAGTCTGGGTCTGACTTGCTTTGGACCAGCAGGAATGTTGCAGAAGAGCCGCTGTGTGACACTGGTGGGCAGATCATAAGAAGCCTTACAATGTCTGTCCAAGCCTCCTAGAATACTTCCTTCGGGGAAGCCAGCCAGCAGTTAAGAAGTCCAACTACCTTGAGATTGACATGCTGTGAGGAAGCCAAGCTAACCAAATAGAGAAGCTAGGTCAGAAAAGAATGATGCTCAGACGTCCTTAACTACTGCAGCCATCCCCACTGAGGCACCAGGTGAATGAGTAAAGCCTCCACCTTGGACATGCAGCCCAGCTGAGACTTTAGTTGACTCCAATGCCAGACACCACATGTCAACAACCACAAAAGAGACCCAACCAAGAACCACCCAGCTGAGCCCATGCAGTCCAGTAATGGTTTACTTCTTAATAACCAGATAGGTAATAATTGATATGTAGAACTAGCTGGTGACATTTGAATAAGGGTGGTCTAATGTCAGAGTTACAAGCTTAACCACCAGACTAGCAGGTGGATATTACAGACAACTGTGTGATGACTGCATGTGTCTGTCCTTCTTATCCCTCCCCCTTCCCTCAGTCAGAGAATCTCAGACAGGCCTGCGCCTTCATTCTGATTCCTGTTCTCCGAGAATGTTGTTCAGTCTGTGAACATGCCTCGGAGTAGCTCAACCCTGTCCAGCTTCTGTAGATCAGCATCCATTAAACAGGCATTAAAAACACAGGGGAGAGGGTGACTGTACCGTCCCTCAGGCCCATTTCATGCCCTCTTTGTGGATGCTGTGAGAGTTTGTCCCAGTGCTCTATTCAGATTTGCATCTCCCTGGTGTGAGTCCCAGACCCTGGTCTGTACTTTGGCTTCATTCACACTCTTCTCTCCCTAATGCCCTGTTGCCCCTCCAGATCCACAGAGGTTAGGCTATTGGGTCCAGCTGGTACCTAATTTTGTTGAGATCTAAGCAGGTGTCACTTTGAACTCGGATGAATTTGTCCAGAGTCTGAACAATCACTGGACCTCTGGTGTATACTAGTCCACCTTCCAACAAAAATGAGTTCTTGCCTAAAGCAAGCTTTGTCTTACGGCCTGTTATGGCTTTAGGGTCTGCTGGCCCCAGGAATGCCAACCAGAGGCTAAGCTCTATGCACAAGGTTATACTCAAAATGTTATACTGCCTCAGCCTGTCACCAAGGAATTTGCATTTTGTCAGAGTCAATCTGTTACTAATAAAATCAAGGTCCTGTTATAAAATTCCTGCCATTCTTACATTTGGGTTAGCTACTTTGAAGAATCTCTTTTCAAAATCCCTGGACATCCTACCATGTCACTTCCTCCATGTATATGTACCACTGGTCTGACCTTCTGGTGACTGTCTACATCCCTGAGATTTTACTAGGATTTCCTTCCAGAGCTTAAAACAAAGCCAGGAGTTTAATTGGAGGATGAGGCTATAACAAAGGGAAGAAACCCTCCACCCTCCTCCTCTCAGAGGTCCACGCCTTCCAGCCCTGAGGGCTCTGAAAGAAAGTTCCAGAGCAGAACCCTACCTCTGAGAGATACCATAGGACAAGCAGGTACACTGCACATGTGAAAGGTGCCAGGTGAATTCCTAGAGACACCTCTATCATCCTAAGCCCCACTAAGGCAAGTCACACAGCCAGGATCAGGAGTTCTGATCTAGGAGCAGAACCCTGGGTATAAATTTGGACTCTGCCACTTTCTCACTCTGTGACTTCCTGCAAGTTCTTTAACCTCTAAGACTAGTTTCCTCCTCTGCAAAATAGGGCTATTAGTGCATGTTACATAAAATTCAGTAAGATATCTATAAAATTCTTTTATATAATACTCAACAAAGGATATCTGTTAGCAATGGTAGTAAATATACATAATTTTCCTATTTTTAAGTCAACTTGTAAGTTTTCGGTATTGGGCCCCTAACTGTATCTCCAGATTTAATTCAAATGAGTAGAGTGAGACACTTTGTCATATGAGATTTTACTGAATCCTCACAAAATCACTACTAAAAGTCCACTTTTTTTAGGACGAAAGTGGGATCTGGAGAAGTGCAGGAACTAGTACAATCATCTCTGTCTGGCAAGTTAGGAAGGGCAGTGACTTGGCCAAGGTGGCATAGCCCCCTGAAAAGAGAAAGGTTTGAACCCTCTCTCTGCATTTGAAGTTTAACTCTAAGCCCCGGGCCCCGCCAACCTGACCTTGCGAATGTAATGACTCATCTGTCCATAAACAGGCACTTGTTTGAGCACCTACTTTATAAGAAGTTCTAGGAGATATGAGAGAAAAAGAAATAGCCAGGCCTTCTTCTGAGGAGTTCCTGAACGGCAGGAGAGACAAGAGGCAGGCAAGCAGTATAAAAATGTCTTTAGAACATGGAGTCTGAGTAGGTCAGGAGAAGAAAGCATCACATTGAGGGAGCCAGTGTTTGCAGGCAGGATAAAGGGGTGAGACCCGTAGAAGGCGGTGGATGAAATGGCCAACAGACACATGAGAAAGTGCTCAACATCACTCGGCATCAGAGAAATACAAATCAAAACCACAGCGAGATACCACCTTACACCAGTCAGAATGGCTAAAATCAACAAGTCAGGAAATGACAGATGTTGGCGAGGTTGCGGAGAAAGGGGAACCCTCCTACACTGTTGGTGGGAATGCAAACTGGTGCAGCCACTCTGGAAAACAGTATGGAGATTCCTCAAAAAGTTGAAAATGGAGCTACCCTACGACCCAGCAATCGCACTACTGGGTATTTATCCTAAAGACACAAAGGTAGTGTTCCTCAGGGGCACGTGCACCCGAATGTTTATAGCAGCAATGTCCACAATAGCCAAACTATGGAAAGAACCTAGATGTCCATCAACAGATGAATGGATAAAGAAGATGTGGTATATATATACAATGGAATATTATGCAGCTATCAAAAGAAACGAAATCTTGCCATTCGCAACGACATGGATGGAACTGGAGGGTATTATGCTGAGCGAAATAAGTCAATCAGAGAAAGACAATTATCATATGATCTCTCTGATATGAGGAACTTGAGGGGCAGGGTGGGGGGTTGTGGGGGGTAGGGAGGGAAAAATAATGAAACAAGATGGGATGGGGAAGGAGACAAACCATAAGAGACTTCTAATCTCATAAAACAAACTGAGGGTTACTGGGGGGTGGGAGGGTAGGGATAGGGTGGATGGGTTATGGACATTGGGGAGGGTTTGTGCTTTGGTGAATGCTGTGAAAGATGTAAGCNCTGGTCTTGGTAGAAGATGAGTGGGATTTTAGGCTAGACCAAATGTTCTGAATTATGGGTTAGATGATCAGAACATCCAGCACGGTGTCCAGCACACAGTGAGATCTCAGTAAGTCTTTCTGAAGAAATAAATCAGCACGACCATTAAATACTTGGGTCTGACAATCTGTGATGCCACGAAGGGAAGCTCTCTCGAGATCCCAAATGTGAAGAGGAGCTCCTACAGGTAAACTGGGGGTTTCGTGCTTAGCACACCTTTTCCCCTTCCTGGTCTTTATTTGTGGAATCACTGTCCCACTGAGCAGATACAGCCTACCGAGGTCCAGGGGAGCCAGAGTCTAGGCTTCCCCCCCCCTTTTATCTTGAACACTAACCCAAGACATTTTTATTAACAGAGGGAGGGTGTCTGGGTGGTGGAGGATGCAGTAGGGCAGAAAACAGCAAGGAGGGAGCCAAGCAAAGAGATAATATCTCTCGACCACAATGTGAAGGTGTGTTGCTTTGGCAGGCCTGCTGCCTGTCCCCCTCAGATCCAAGGGTTTTCTCTCTCCAAGCCCCAAATTAACACTCAGGGCAGACACTCTCCAGGATCACATAACAACATAGGGAAATCCTACCCCATTCATGTCTGAGTCGCCATGGAACTTTAGGGTGATATGTCTACTGGACACTCATAGAATGAACAGAGTAGAAAGGAAGGAAGGAAGCAGGGAGGGAAAGGAGGAGGGAGGAGTGAAGATATCCTTACTACCACTCATGTCACTCCAGAACAATACACAGCGCTGTTGAAAAGACAGGAAAAGAAGGCACAATACAGTTGGGGGACAAGACTGTGTCAAAAGGCATTGACCAAGTAGAACCATTCAATGGTTGAGTAACGTGGCTGAGAACTGGGCACAAATGCAAAAAAAAATGAATACGCGGAGAGCACAGGGAAGTGGAGTATGGGTCTGAGTGGCTCAAAGAATTGGTTTCAGTTTAGTAGAATAAGTGGATGAAGGTTTCTCGGGTGAAGGGAACAGCTTGGATGAAGGCAAAAGGAGGTCAGAACAAACAAGGAACGTGTCCAGAACAGATGCTCCCAATTCATATCTACAACTATTCACACAGACACACACACAGACACACAGACACACAGACACACACACACACACACACACACACCACACCACACCACACCCAGTACTGCCTAAGGCACAAGACTGAAGATTAGAAAGACAGAGTCGCTGTTCTCTAAAAGCTGCCCGATTGTTACCAGCTCTGAGAATCTAGGAGTGGGAAGAAACTAGCCAGGCCAAATAAAGACTCTTTTCAGAGAATCCTAGAAAGCTGGTAGGCTGGCTTCTGCTCAGACATCCCCAGAGAAGGGATGACATAGGCTCATCTGGGTCCTCTCTTGGATGATTTTCACTGATGGAAAGTTTACTTTATAATAACTAAAATCCTCCCACTTGTTCCTATAAAATGTTGCTTTTGTTATCATAATCATCAACATTATGAATATTTCTCTATTTCTCCATACTAACTCCTCTCTGTGGCCTTTTTCCCGGGACACGGTGGGACTGCAAGAGCGCTGGGGCCACTGCCAACCTGCGCTGATGGCCCCTCTTCCTTCCCAGGTGCAGAGGCCAGAGCAGGCCACCACTTGCCCCTAGCCCCCTTGGCCTCTGTGCTTCCGTCACAGTAGAAAGCCCACCTAAGGCTCTGGTCTGGCAGTATCACACGTTTCTGGACATAAAATGGCCAGAACTCTCAGGAGAAATGTCAAGAGGAATATCATGGAACCCCCAACTGCTCTCTTTCCCACCCCGTTGACACACCCTTTGAAAGCTGCGGGAAGTAGAAAATTTTCTCGTCTTCTTTTAATCAAGGACACTATTTAAGATGCTTAAGTACAATACTATTTTAAAATGGGCAGTTTTATATAAAGGAAAGGAGAAAAAGTATAGCAGCAATGTACAGTATATCAGATTGAATTAGTTTTTCATGCCACAACATGTAAACAAATCTGTTTAATTAGAACACCTTGTTTTTATTGCATTCTGAGCCATTTTTCAATGATGAGGAGGAAATAAGACAATGGGGAAGGAGGAAATAAGACAATGGGGAAGGGATTCTGAAATTTCTCAGGGAACCCCAGGGATCTTCTCTACTTCCCCTGATGACCCAGCTCCTGGGGTGTTCCCTTGCCTTCCCCATCAGTGCCCCCAGAACCCTGTGTTCTCATGCAGCCCCTTCCCCCAGAGGCCTTCAAAATAACCTCTATCACAGATATTTCAGAAGACTTCATGCACAAAGGGAAGACGAGATGTGGTCTCCTATATGATGGTAACTTGTGACCCCCAGAGACCAGAAAGAGGGAAACCCTCAAAGTACCCAAGGCTCCAAAAGCAGCTGGCAGTCAAGAGCAAGCTCTGGGCTGGAGTCCAGCATCTTGTTCTGAATCTGGTGCTGGGGGGTTGGGAGGGGATGGGCTGCTGTGGAGTTGGTCCCCCAGTTCAGGCCTCTATCTCCTCATTTATGTAGAAGACAGCTGGGCTGAGATCCCCTGACAGCCCCCACACTCAGGGATTGGGACTCGTGCCTTGGACCTCACACTACCATACCCACCCTCCTAGCACATGGAGGCCTCCATCAGGGGAGCTGATGGGGATCTAGAGAAAGCAGCTGCGTGCCCTTCTCAAGCCCACTGAGAGCCCAGAGGATGCCTTGATCTCCCTGCACTGTCTGCTGCAGTTGTCTCCTCCCCAAAGTGCACCCTCCCTACTCCTTATGTACACCCCTGCTTTGCCCCTCCCCCCACCATTGCACTCACACCTGCAGGGGTGTGAGTGTTTGTATTTTTGGTGTCTGGTTAGTTTCCGAACAAGCAGAAGATTTAAGCTTTTAATCCATCTGTTGGGTGCAAAGCATAATATATTCTGGGAGTGGATTAGGGGACTAAATTTGGGAAATGTGTTGTCAAAATGTGGTTTTGCAATGCAAGCTTATTGATGAGGGTGTCATTTGGAGACTGAAGGCCTTTTGGGAGCTGCTGTGCGAGGAGGGGTGGAGACTGGGGGAGCCACAGGTGCATACGACTCGCCCCCACAGAATGGGGCAGTGGAAAACATTCCTTTGGGGGTACCCCCACCACTCCTTTCTGGGCTCTCCTCCTCCCCTTGCTTCTTCTTTCCTACAGCAGGGGGCGACACCTTTCAGGACCCTCCCCTCAACAGGAGACTGACACACACTTATGCACACTTGGGAGTGATAACTAATAAGACAAAAATCTCAATTTCTTTCTGGGATATGTGCATTTTAATGATGTTCAAAATCTTACATTCTCGTAGTGTGGATGTAGGTATCAACCAACATTTAGAGATGATATTGACAGGGGGAATAGACAGAAGAGAAGAACCACCTCACAGACCCAGACACAAGCACCTGCTAGCGGCCTCTCACTCACGTGAACCTACGATCAGCAGGGTCAGAGCACTGTTACCCTCCTGTGCGTTGGGAGTGGTGGAAAGATGGTTTCTGTCTTCTTCCTGACACCACTCCCCCTAGCTGTCCCCTGTGTCCCGGGCCTCAGATAGGGGTCATGGGAGTGCGTAGTCAGGAATGCAGAAGTCAGCTGCAGACTCAGGACAGGTGAGCAGCAGTCCTAGGATTCCAGGGTTCAAGGGTGGGTGGCACTGAGGGATATGGTGGGGGGTGGGGGGGGGTAGCAATAGGAGCTATCACTGACCCACCCAGGCTGGGCTGGGCACATCACAGACAGGCAAGAGCATCCTTCGAGAACATCTACAGCAATGTAAGAGCCCCATCCACAGTATCCCTGACGAGTAACCACTAGCCTCCAATAGATTGTCCCCAGAGAAGGAAAGCTAACTACCCTTCAGAGACGCTGACCACCATGTGCCAGGAATAGACTGACTAGACAGAAGAGAGAACTCTGACCTCTAATACATCAATAGATCAGGAAGATCACATTCCAGGTTCCACATTTGACATAGAAGGTTGGAATGAAATCTCCCCATCAGACCCATTCTGTCCTTTGGCCAGCTTACTTAAAGATGGGGCTGAAGGGCGCCTGGGTGGCTCAGTGGGTTAATGCCTCTGCTTTCGGCTCAGGTCATGATCTCAGGGTCCTGGGATCGAGGCCCGCATCGGGCTCCCTGCTCAGTGGGGAGCCTGCTTCCCCCTCTCTCTCTCTGCCTGCCTCTCTGCCTCCTCGTGATCTCTCTCCCTCTGTGAAATAAATAAATAAAATCTTAAAAAAAAAAAAAAAAAAAGATGGGGCTGAAACCTCTTCCAGTTCATAGGCTTTGTTCCTAGCTGATCCCTGTCACCCCCCTGAGAATTGCCAAGTATTAATCAATCCACTATCCTGCTCCAGAAAGGAGCTTAGTGCCTTGCAGCATATGAGAAGTACAGTCCTTGGCTTCAGAAAGTTCATAACTCATGTGAGTCTGGGGGAGAAACAGCACCTAGGACACAGAGAATGATTTCAAACAGGGCAAGGGGATCACGGGAAGGCTGTGGGGTGGCATCTGGATGTCACTTAAGTAAAATTAAAGAAAAAAGTAAGATCCTTTAGTGGGAAGCCACAGACTCAGGAGACAGCCCACCCCTCCCAAAACCACCACCTCCATCTTGCTTCTGAATAGGCCAGTGCTCATCTGATCCACTTCTCATAAAATCTCCAAAGCCATTGAGCCTCCTTATCTCTTTCTCTCATGGCTGGTCCCAGTTTGTCTCAGTACAACCTCAGTGTTCTAAAATAGAGTTTGTCTGTATTTCCTCAGGGAGCCCAATTTTGCTTTCTTATTTCCTTGTTCCTGTCCATGGAACAAGGAAAGCCTAGGAAATGGCTCAGGGTTCCATATTTAGAAAATGAAAAATGCCCCAGTACTGCTGTGCCCTGAGTAGAGGGACGACAGACAACGAGAGAGGAAATGCTAATGCTGATGGTGGCACTGAAACCACCAATGGGACTTGATGCAATAATCCGACAGGAGAGAATCTTAATAACATAATGAACATCCCTGTGGGGTAAGGAACACCAGGAGTAAAAAGCCGGAAAAGCCTGAGCAATTCCTTTGGTGGTTTCCATATCACTAACCTTTCTCTTATTGTCTTCTGCATTACCAGTTTTTCCCTCTCTACTGGATTATTGCCATCAGCACATAAACATGCCATTAAAATTCTCTCGACCCCACCTTTCTCTAACCATTGACCCATTTGTTTGTTCCCTTCTGCAACAGACCTCCTCAAAGGATTATCTATTCTCTTTCAAATTCTTCTCCTCACTTTCTCTCTTAAACCCACTCCAGTCTACATTTCATAAACACCTCTCAACCAAAACTGTTCTCGTCATGATCCCTAGTGACCTCCACATTCCTATATCCACCCATCAATTCCTCATCTTCATCATACTTGCCCTACCTGCAGTATTTGACAACACTATCCACCTCTCAGGACTGCACACTCTCTCTACATGTTGAGTCCTCTGGGGGTACCTCTTCAGTCCTCTTTTTCACCAAAACTCACCTACTTGCTGATATGACCAGGCCCATGATTTCAAATACTGTTGTGAGCTCAATGACTCCCAAATTTGTCACCCCAATCTAGATTTTGCTCTTGATTTCTAGACATGTGTCTCCAACTGCCTCTATGAAAATCTCCACTTGAATGTCTACAAGGCCCCTCAAACTCAACATGTCCAAAACTAAACACCCAATTTTTCCCACACCAGTGCTATCTTGGTTACTCAAGTGAAAAACCATGGAGTCAACCTTGACTTGTCTTTTTCTGTCACACCATATCTTATCTGCCAGTACATTCTCCTGGCTCTACTTTCAAAACATATCCAAATTCAAGATGTTCACCCCTCTGCTGTCACCATCCAAGCCCAGCTGACTGTTGCCTCTTTCCTTGAGTGCTCTCACAAACTCCCCACGTTATTGGCAGTATTCTTAACATAGCAGCCACATGTTTTAAAACAGAACTTTCAGGGCACCTGGGTGGCTCAGTAAGCTGAGCATCCAACTCTTGATTTTGGCTCAGGTCATGATCTCAGGGTCATGAGACTGAGTCCCATGTGGTGTTCCACGCTCAATGTAGACTCTGCTTGTCCCTCTCGCTCTGCTCCTACCCCCTGCTTGCTCTCTTTCTGTCTCAAATAAATAAATTTAAAAAAAAACATTAGTTTCATGGCATTTGACACCAGAATCAAGTCATGTGTCTATTCAAAACCTTCCAGTAGCACCTAGCACACATTCCACTAAGAGTAAACTGAAGCCCTTACAATGATCTACCAGGCCCTCCTCCTCACGACCTCTCCAACCCTTATTACTCTTCCCTTCCCTCTTGCATGGTCTCCAGTCACACTGTCCTTCATGCTGCTGCTCAAACACACTCTGCATCCCTACCAAAATCCCTTTGCTCTGGAGTTCCCCTGACTACAATATTCTTCCCCCAAGATCTGCTTGACCGATTCCATCATCTTCTTCCAAGTCCTTGCTCTCATGTTCTCAAGAAGGCCCACCCGGCCACCCTACTGAATCCTGCAACCTACCCCCATGGCATCACACCAAACTCCTTACTCTCCTCTACAACCTTCATAACATCAACATACTATACCAGTTACTTATCTTCATGTGGTTTATGCATACATCTTCCCCTACTGAAATGTAAGCTCCACATGGACAAGAATCTTTGCCTGCTTCATCCTCAGAGGTACCCCAAGTGCCTAGGGCAGTGCCGGGCACATAGGTGTTCAATAAATATTTCTTGAATGAGTAAACTTCCCTTTTACCATCCAAACACAGTCTATTTCATGTACTTCTTCCAGGTAAGTTCTCTATGAGTCTTGCTCTTTGGGATAACAAGTCTGCATTTCTGACAAATAATGGTTATAACAACTACAGTAGCTGCGACTTATGCATTGCTTACAAGATATATGACTTACCAACCACCTGTAAAATGCTCACAGCATACCAGGCAAAGACCTTAACAAAGACCATCTTTTTAAATTTCTCCAATAGTTCAGGAAGGGAGTATAATAAACTGCATTACTGGGCACAGTATTTCACCACCCCCTCCCCACCTACAGTATCGAAACCACTGGGTAGCCCTTCCAATAGCATGGTATGTTTCCTCTCTCCTTAACTTGGAGTGTGGTCATGTGACTGGCTTTGGCCAGTGATATATTAGCAAAAATGATACACCGAGTTCTTAATCTAGGCCCTAAAAAAGGCCTTGCATGTTTCTTCTTGTCTTCTTGCACTTCTGCCATCCCCATGAGAACATGCCCAGGCTGGCCACTGGTACAAGAGAAATATGAGAGACACGGAGCCACCTGAGTGAAACCCAGACTAGATCAGACAGACTTAAGTGACTCTTGGCCACATGAGCAATAAAGACGGTTGTTGTTTTTAAGCCACTGAGCTTTAAGATGGTTTGTTACACAGTAATAGTTAAATGATAGACGTATTCCCATATTTCTCATTTTAGACGAGGACAATGAGACTTCAAAAAGGTAAGTAACCCACCCAAGATTTCGTGACTGGTGAACGGTGAAGCCAGGGTCTCCCTCGGGTCCCAGACCCTGCGTACTAACCAGAAGGCAACATCAACAGCTCCCTTCTTGCCTTCCCTGTTCTTCTGTACCACACAACACTTGGACTCACTCTGAATTCCTCCCCAATTGTATCTAATTACTCATTCATTAATTCATTCACGCTTTCAAAAAATAAAGTAAAGCTGATTATCACATTAACTTGTAAGTTACTGGAAATGCTGAGCTAGAACCTGAGCAACATAAAACAGAAATATACCAAAAAGGGAGAAAACACACAAAGCATGTAGCTAGAGACTGAAAACAGTAACAGTGGAAGAGTGGTGGTGACAACTGCTGTAGATGTTCCCAGACCGTGGACCGTGATACGGCGTGGGACAGCCAGCTTCGGGACAAGGTGCTTGAGACTACTGGACAATTTCTGCCCTGGGTGCTGTGTGGAGTGCAACCCACCCCCCCTTACAGAGACTCCTCAACCCCCACGACCTTTCAGTTCTCTCTCTTCACAGAATAGGATAAAAGAGCTTAGTATTATTAGTCACTGCCACTCAATGTTAAAAATAGACAAGCCATTTTCAGGCTTCATCAAAACAATATCATGATGAGTCACCTATTTTTCAGGATTGTGAATATCCAGAAAATATTAAAACAGTCCCAAGACAGGGAAGCAGTTCTCATTGTAAGAAAATGCAATTCTTTATAAGGATTTATGACTTATCTGGTGCCATATGGTTAATAAGTGGCATAATCAAATGGAGAACAGAGTATTTAAGGATGAGCAGAGACAACAGATAGAGAGGGAAAGCAGGTGATTCTTTGACCTTGGGTGAATTGGTAAACTTTTCTGAATTACTGCTTCTCTATTAATACACTGGAAATAATAATGCCTCGTTCATGAGCTTGTGGTGAAGTTTAGATAACTTAGAAAATAAAGAGTCCAAAAAGAAGTTTGGCATGAATCCTTGGGCACAGATATAGCATCACGCCATCCATTCAGTAAATAGTCAGGGAATGTCTACCACGTGCCAAGTTCTAGAGTATATCCTGGGAATGCCAAGATACATAAAATGGATGCCCCTCCCTTCTGGAGCTCACGGTCAAGTCAGAGATACAAACAAGTAAAACTTGCAGATATGGCCAAGTGAGCCGTACACTCTGTTGATCTACATACAGGAGACACTTTCAAGCTCACAGTCCCAAACCTGGGGCACTTATCAAAAATTCAGAAGAGGTTCAAGTGATAATACAAAGATCATATTCATCGGGACACACCTGCCCTGTAACAAGATGAGCAAGACCCATTCCAAGGCTTTTAGTGAAGCAACCGTGGAATGAGGACTTCCAGGCTCGGGAAATAAATACTCCTGCCCTGTTAAAACTCAGGGAAAGACACTGAAGTGCATCCATTGGGACCTCGGGCTGTCCTCATTCTGCATTAATCCTCCTATGTATTGCATTCTTACTCCACACCCTCACATAATCCTCATAACTTCCCTGTGAAGTGAGTGCTGTTATTTATCCCCCTTTCCACAGAATAATGAGCTGGTGTTTGGAAGTTCAGCAGCAGCTTGTAATTGATAGCCAGGAGCCAGAGGGCTGGGATTCAACCCAGGACCAGTTAGCCACCTCGGACCTTCTCTCTCTCTTAGTAGGCCTGGTTGGTGGGGCAAAGGCGCCTCAGCCGACATTTTGTACGGTGCTCTTTCAGACCCAAGCCAATTTATGCTTGCTCAGTTACCAAGAACCACCAGACCAAATTGGGGTTATAAGTGTTGTGGGTGATCTACGTAGTCTGAGTTATTAGAGACGGCTCTGCAATAGAGTTGGGACTTCAGTTTGTGTCTGGTTGGAGAAAAAAGGCAACATCCGTTCCGTGATTCTTTTGATAAAGATGCATGTTCTGTGCCCTGAGCTGCAGTTTATCCCTTATTCGTCTGCCTCTGTCCTCTTCCTTAGAACATCTGAGATGTGTAAAGAAAGAAAACAACTGAGCAGCTTCTATTACTGTAATTACAGCATGACACTACAGTGATTGAAGAGTAAAGCACCTCAGGGGCTGGGGAGAGGAGGGACAAATGCCAAGGGAGTCACCCGTGCCTGCAGGAGGGCAGGTCGCAGGGCTTGCAAACAAAGAACCAAAGTTCTCATTACACGAGATTCTTATCTGTTCCTTCTAGCAAGCCCAGCACGACCCCGACTTAGAAACTAGTTATTAGTTCATGATTCTATCTGCTCCCGGCCCTCCCGACAGGAATTATTCTCTCTTCTCAGACCTCCCATAACCCATTAACCATGCCTTTTTTTGAGAGATTCGGCATTCCTCATCTTCTATGATGCTTATGTATGTGCAAGTGACCATTTCCACTCAGCTTTGATCTCCATGCGGGCAGGCTCTGTTCCGATATGTCTTTGGGTCCCTCACAGCAGCTGCACATGAAGCTGATTGCTTCATTACTGTTTAGTGAAAGGATGAAGATACAGTTCCATCCCTTGGGGAAAACAATCTCTTAATTACACTGCTTCCTTCAAGGATCTGGGTAGATGGACAAAAAGAATTGTGGTACTCTTCTCAATCTCTACACAAGAATGTCTGGCTCTCGGAAATGTCTGTTCAAGTCTCAGGAAAGTGGTAACTGCTAAGATCAGTTGATGAAGACCATGGGTAAGGCCTGAGAGGGATATTTAGAATTTGAGCTGAAAACGAAGGCATACTAAATCCAGCCAGCTCCCTTCCAATACCTTGTACTGCTGGCTCCTGGCTTCTCCTCCCCTCGTCGTCCACTCCCTGATGTCACTGGGGCAGAGACCTCATCCCTGTGTCCTCCAGCATTTCCGAAGCTCCTGACCTCAATCACTCCCCCTCTTTTCTAACATGTACAATGCTTTAGGATTAACTTTCTGAAACTCTTACTTTAATTTTACAGAGAAATGACCAAACATAGTGGTTGAACACAGAAGTCTGAAAGTAGACTGGACTCTGTCCCGGCCCCACCACGCATTAACCCTCAATCATTTCATCTGTAAAATGATAGTAATAATACTACCTGCCTCCCAGGAAGTGGTAAACATTAAATGAAATATTATGTATGTTTCCCAGAATACCAGGCTCCTTGCAAGTCTTCAAGAGATATTAAGAAGCAGCAAAAGCAATTTCCCTCTTTCCAAATCTGCAATTCCCAATGCTTACAAGGTACTTCCCCTTGCTTGACATCCCCAGTTCTCCAGAATGTAAGTGCTCTACCCTCCCCAAACCCCACCAGTCACCCTCTGCTTCAGCCAGGATCACACCATTTCTCCCTTTCAGAGAGCTGGATTTTTCTTTCCCTCTACTGATCTAAATTCTGTCATCCAACAGCTGGGTAAATATTTGGGAACGATCTTTAGGAGCCCTCTACTCAGAACATATTTTAAGATATAGTCCAGATTGATTCAAGAATTCAATGTATATATGTGTGTGGGTGTACTGGTGTGGGTGTGAGTGTGTATGTGAACACAAAGGAAAAACAAGATAAAACTAATCTGTTATTATTGTGGTTACAGCTTCTCATATATAAGAGCAAATGAAAAATATATAAATAAAAAGATGACTAGATTTGACCACACATTAGCTAAAATATATATATATATATCCCTGCATCTAAAAACACACCACAAACAATGCTGGAAAGTAAAAAAAAAAAAAATCAAATGAGAAAAAAAATGATCGCACCATAATATGCTAAACAAAAGATTAATAATTTATAAAGAGCTCTTACCAATCAATAGGAGGAAAATGCCAATGGAAAAATAGGCAATGTACTTAAAGTAGAAAATCACAGAAAAAGAAATGCAGAAGATAAAGAAATATAAAGGAGAATGCTATCCTTATAATAATCAGATAAAATCAGAGTAAAGCCCAAAGTTCCACTTTAACCTTCCAAGAAGGAAACTACCCTTTGCAGCCAGTAGCAACCAGTATTGGCAGACCCTCAAATAAACAGGGACTCGCCTCCTGGTGGGATGGTCACTGAGCACAACCTGCCTTGGAAGCCACGATGATAAGATGCACAAAAGGTTTTACAATGTGAGTAACTTTTGACCAGTAATTCTACCGTTAGAAATTACTCCCAAAAGAACAATGATAGGTGAGCACCAAGACTTCTATATAAAGTTTTTTATCACAGTGTTTTCTGCAATGGAAAAAAATGGAGCAGCTTACATTTCCAACAGGAAGATAGTGAAAGGAAGTGAGAGCATATCACATGACTGAATGCCGTGCAGCCCCTCAAGATTATAGTTTAGAAGAATATTTAATAGAAACATAGCCACAACATATTTTACATTAAAAAGTTCGGTAGGACTCCAAATTTATAGTATATTCCCAGAGGAAAAATGGGAGATATCGTGGAAAAGCTAAGCAGTAAGGAAGAATTACCAAGAATCATAATTTTGTTATCATTTCTTTTCTATGTGGGAGAAAAAATGATTATAAGTGAAACATGGCCAAATGTATCCTCCCCAGACTTAAAAGTTAGCTCGAAGTCCTACATCTTCCATGAAGTCTGCTCTGACAACGCTGGACCTCACTAAACTACTCATCCTTCGCACTCTTTTTAGCCATTATTGTCCATGTTCTACAATCGTGCATTTGATTATATGCTTCCCTGTATTGCGATATAATTATCTAAGGTTTGACAGTATTAGTTCTTCAGCAAGAATTCATTCAAGAACCACTCATAGCTGGATCTACCTTACCCACAGCAGATTGTCTTTCCCAAGATGGGTGCAACAATTTCTCCCATCCTACATACTCTTCTTACATTGGCATTGACATTCCTCCTATGAAAAAGCAGGGTCTGTGTTCTCTGTCTCTGAATTTGAGCAAGGCTGTGACTACAGCAGAAACAAGGCCATGTGACTTCTGAGGCCAGGACATAAAAGACAACAGTGCTGCTACTCCGTTCTCTCAGGATGCTCTTTTTTAGAATGCAGCGGCCATTCGATGAGGAAGCCCAGGCCACATGGAGAGTCCACATGTAGGTGTTCATCAGGCTAAGAGCCCTCGCTGAAGTTCCAATCAACAGCCACCAATATGCAAATGAGAGGGCCTCTGTGATGACTCTGATCCCATGCATTATCTGCCTGCAAATACAGGAGAGACCCTGAGAAGGAACAGCCTCGCTGAGCCTCATCAATCCCTGCACTTTGAGGGATTATAACAACAAAATGGTTGTTGGGGCACCTAAGTGGCACAGTCGGTTAAATGTCCAACTCTTGATTTCGGCTCAGGTCCTAATCCCAGGATCATGGGATCTAGCCCTGCGTCAGGCTCAGCGCAGAGTCTCCCTGCCTCCCCTTTTTGCTCTCTCTCTCTCTCTTTCAATCTCTAAAATAAATAAATAAATAAAAATCTTCTTAAAAAAATAAATACAATGTCATATTTTCAATCCTTAAGTTTTGGGGTGATTTGTCACACAGCAATTGATAACTTACACTTCCCTCTTTTTCCTTCCCTTTTCTCCTTTCTGGAACACTTTAAATCGTAAATCCATTGGCCTTATAAAAATTAACCCATGCATATTTGTTATATAAATGAATGAATGGATGAATGAATGAATAAAAGTCCTAAACATCACTGCATTCCCTAGTTCCAAACTTATGCATGCTAATGAGTCTTCTTAAGAACTCCAACCTAAGGGCGCCTGGGTGGCTCAGTGGGTTAAAGCCTCTGCTTTCGGCTCAGGTCATGATCTCAGGGTCCTGGGATCGAGGCCCGCATTGGGCTCTCTGCTCAGCAGGGAGCCTGCTTCCCCTTCTCTCTCTGCCTGCCTCTCTGCCTCCTTGTGATCTCTCTCCCTCTGTGAAATAAATAAATAAAATCTTAAAAAAAAAAAAAAAAACTCCAACTTAAGAGAACTAGCATATTCTGAACTTTGCTTCCTTCTACATACTTCCTTTCAGGTATACCTCCAACTATCCAGCATGAAGAAAAGTCTTAGTTGCTATAAAAGAAGAAGTAATATAGCAAGAAGACCAATGAAAAAACTGATGGCTCTGAGCTTGGCCTTTTCTCAGGAGAAGCCACTTTCTAGGGAAAGATGGGCCCTCTTTAGCAGCCAGCATGTTACAAGAGTACTGTTATCTTCCTCCCCTCGGTCAATAGGATGCCAGCTATAGAACTACAGCCCCAAAGAACAGACAGATCCCTCAGTCCCATTAGGCCATCATTGCCAAAGTCCTGGCACATGGTGCCACCTATGTGGTGTGGTCTGAAGGGCAAAGGGTCTTCTCTGTGATAACCCACTATTTTAGATGCCCTCATGGGGTAAGCATTTCCCCCTCCAGGCTCTTTCATTACAGAGAAATTCCCTGGGAAGGGAGCACATATTCACAATGTGGCAGAACTGGCAGCAGAACTCTTGTTGTTTTGCCCTAACATCTCCTAGTGAATGTTCCTGCAAGTTTGTCCCTGGACTGGAGGGGTAACTGTGCACAAATGAAGCAGGGGTTCGTGAACGAGGGAATCCAGAGGGAAGAAAAAAATCAAAAGAAGGGAAGTCTGGGAGCTCTGAAATCAAGCTTCTCACATTTCACAATCTCACCAAAATTGATTAATGCTGCCAGGGCTTCTCTCTACTAACGCAAACTTTTTACATTTGATTTGTCATCTATTTTTAAGGTTTTTGATAATAAGTGAAATTGGGATTATCCAGGACTAGTGTCACACCCTTTGTTTCCTGGGCTTCAGAGACCCTTAACTTGTGCCCTACTGTTGGGGGGTGCCATTAATGCCATAAGCAGGAGTCAGCTAGACCTCAAAGTTTCTTTACTTTAATGCTCTCATCTCACCAGGTGGGCCTAGTGACTGGGAAAGGTAAGGATGTCATGATTTAAGGGTAGAAATAGGGAAGTAGAAGGACTTCTTGCAAGCACAGCTTTACATGAAATGCTCTTTGAAGGCAGTGGGATTGTCTCAGATCCTGAAGAAGAATTTGATGATTGACTTTTCTCATCCCTTCTCTCTAGACAGTGTTCAGGGCAAGAATAGGAGGATGGTTGGCTCCTTTGTACTGTATTAACCCAATATTTGAGAGGTTTCTTTGTTTGTGGCTACCAGTACCATCTCGAGTTACTACTCAAGTTTATCTATGGCTCCTTATACGCTGCTCTGGGCTCACCAGGTAGCCCTCCGGAGCCAGTGCCACGGTGCAGTATACCTGATCTACTTGGCACCAAGTACTTGGTTTAACAGAACTGACCACAGACAAAAGGCATTTTCTTTTCCCTTTTCCCAGAGGTTGATTTTTTTTTCCTGCCAACAATCTACTTGCCAGATAAAAAATTAAGTTCGCAAGTTTCATCCCCTAGATTTCTCAGCAAATTTCTAAAACGGAGCTCCCTGCCACTGTCATCACCACCATCACCATGTGCCCACATTCTCCATCTTTCCTGTCACCCAACCAGGTTGGCCTCATTACCGTCACCATCTCCATCATTAGTGCCAATTAATCATCACCATTAACATCATCAGAATAATGTCCTTAGCAAACCCCAACTGGGAAAGGCCTGTTCCCATCGCCGCAGGAATTTCCATATTAAGACTTCCAAGCCCGCGAGCTCTGGAATATACTAATGGAGAGAAACCGTGTTGGAAAAGACCCCTGGGAGAAGCTGGGAGGAAAAGCGTGCCCCAGTCGCCTCTCAAAATATCCAGCAAGCAGCCATCGGGGAGCATGTGCCCGTTCTTTGAACTCCCTCAAAGTACCTTTCATCTGTTCTAAATGCAGGATCATCTTTGTACAGGGCTTGCTGTTTCTGGATAAATCCTTGGCCCTTGTTCAAGCCCTGGACTGTGTCAGGATGTTCCACAGACCCCAGCAGGAAAGCACTGCTAAATGAGCCTTTCCAGCGGGACCCCTTTCTAGTGACACGGATTCCAAATCCCAGCACAGAGCGTCTGCACTCAGCAGTACGAGCAGGCAGTGACCGACACCGAGTTCTCATCTCAACGCCCATCTTCCTGGAGGAGGCCCCCACACCCACCACGAGAGAGTCCGCGGCTGATACTTCTTTCCTGGGGCACTCTATTTTCGGCTTCATATCATATCACGGACTCTCTTTCCCTGTGGAGCAAGCTGGTGAAACATTTTTTCCTTGCCTAAGCATTTGCTTTGTATCCGATTCAAATCTCTAACCTGAAAATGGGGAGAGCAAGCCAACAAGAGACCAGGAGGAGGGCCTCCTTCTCTGCCCATAGACCGAACCACACTCCTGAGATTTGCTGTGTGAGATTCAGCTGATCTCCTCCCCTGAGTCCGTATCTCATCTCCCGTTGTCAGAGAAAGAGCTCTGCATCATCACCGCTTCCCTGGATCTGACAGAAGATTAGCCCTGTTTCCCCATGTGTATGACTGAAAGTAAACACTTTCCTTTAGTATTTGTTTTTTCTGGTTGGCAAATGTTCTTTTATTAAGACATTCTCAAAAATAAGTGAATAAATAATTTCCTTTGTAGTTCCTAACTAGCTGGGCATTCCACCACATCACACTGCTGATGTCATCTACGATGTCATGAGGGCAATGGCCATCAGCATCGCACCCCGCAGACGATACAGTTCTCAGGGTCTCTTCAATGGTTCCAGAGAGTTCTCTGGCTAAAGATCAGTGCTGCATCTGTCAGACGATGCTGACAGTGGCATCAAAAGTGGTATTTCCACTGAGCTTTATGCTTTTCTGTTTCTTTCTGTCTCTGGGGTAGTTCCTCAAGGACTTTGATGATCAGGCAGAGGCAGAAGGTGCTGCGTCAATCTGGGCCAGTCTATTCAGAATGGTCAGGCCCCTGTAATCCTCAGACCTGACCAGTCACCTGCTGCCTCGGCGATGTCATCATCAACCTTTTTTGGAGACAAGCCCAGGAGACCGAGGACAGACTTGGCACTGACCTCACCACAGTGTACCCCAGGTCCACTACTTTAATCTCCTTGAGGTCAAACGTGGGCGGCATGGCAGGCGCAGCTGGCGTAGGATGAACCCGGATGCAGGATAACTAAAGAAAGTTGCAAATTGACCTCCTCGAGCCAAAAGCCGAGAGCTCCCCTGATATTTTTATACAGCCTCTACCTTTCATTGCATTTTCATCTAATGTGTCATATAAGCCACAACTAACTGAGAGCAAAGCCAAGTGATCTTACTCCCATTTTACAATGAGAAACGGGACTCAGAATAGTGGGTATCTCTTTCAAGGTCTTGGCTACCTGGAAAACAGCCACTTTGGGACTGGACCCCCAGATATCCCACCGCTGGAATTAGATTGCTCACACTTCCCACGTGCGGCCCTGTGCAGAATGAACATAAGTAAATCACAAAACAAGACTGAAACCAGTGGAAGGGAGCAAGAAAACTATGAATGGATTGTGAAACGTGAGTGGACCATGAGAAGTATTCACTTAAATCTGCCTCGTGCTATACTACTGTGGACACTTTCACTCTAAAACACAGAAGGCCCACGGGCCACTTGGAGTCACAGACATGCTACCCAAGACATCAGTGCTGGGAGAGAAGAGGACTTGGGAGTCAGCTTTCAAAACAGCTCCATTTCATAAACGAGAAGAGCAATGCCCCGTGTGCTCACGGACTAGCGCAGGCTTCTCCGGGACTCAGAGGCAAACTGAACGTCTGTTTCCAGAAGCTTTTCTTTCAGAACCTTACTCCCTCCTTTATAAGAAGGACATGACCTCTTCACAGTGATAGAAGCCCAGGCACTTCACTGTGAGCCCGGAGAGTTGGCCCTTGGCCACAGCCACAGGCAGAGGAATGCAACATCCCGCCAATGAACTTGAGTCACTAGGACGAACTTTCTATGAAATCCTCTTCAGCAGCCTGCCACTGTGCCTCAACTCCCACCACTAGGAACCCAGTTCCGCGGATTGTGGCACAGGAGACTGCAGTCCAAATGTAAAATTGCCACAGGATTACTGATAGCCAGAGCAATCTTTAGCCAACAATAGCCTCCTGTAACTTCATCAAATGACCTTAGCAAAGGGCAGGGCCCTGAAGCATTAGAACAAAGGACAGGCAAGTTTTGACAGAAAGCAGCGGGAAAGGTGGCCCCTTGCCTGAAACTTGGGAGCTTCAAGAAAGGAAATCCTCCTTAGTCTGGAAGCCAGCCCTGGGTACTTCGGCAGTAAAGGGATCCGGGGGAGGGAAGAAGTGAGGTGATGAAGTTATATGGATAGAGAAACCCTATTGGGCCAAGTAGTAAAAACCCACACAAACTGACTTGAGCATTAATAAAATAAAATAAAAGGAAATAATAAAATGGAATATATTGGCTTATGAAATCCAAAGGTCCTAAGGTGCACTGGCCTCAGGCCCGGCTGGCTTTCTCCTCTGCCTGCCTCTGATTTCCTCTGGGTTGGCTGCAACCCCCTCAAGGAGAGCAGACTGTCCCCCACAGCTCCAAGCTCACAAGTCCCGGCTTAGCAGCTCCTACAGAAAAACAGCTCCGCCTACCAAGTGCAGGGATGGGCTCTGATTGGCTAACCTCAGATCACATGCCCCCCCTTAACCAATCATTAAGTTCTGATTGGCCAGGTCGAGATCATGCGCTCTCCCCAGAGCTGTGTTGAACGGACAGCCCTGATTCAGGAGGCTAGTTCAGCCTCTGCAAGGTCATCAGACCTCCCCCTCACCCCTGCAGGCCTCCGTCACACAGTGGGGATCCTTAGAGGCCAGCACTCCCAATTAGGAATGCTTCTGCCACCATGACTGTCCGATGCTATTCCCAGAAATGCCAGTTAACCGGCGGGCTCCAGAATCTCCCGGTCTTGCTCCTGGTACCAGGGAGCAAACTGCTGGAAGGAAACCCAGGGCCGTCTCAGTTCTGAACAGGACAGTTCCTCGGGAAGGGAACTCTCATAAACACTATCAGAAGTAGGCTTATTTGCTTCATTATCTATCGTTTGCTGCCTTTCTTCTTGGGTACAAATATTAGCTCTGTGGGGTCAGAGAGGAAGGTTCCCGTGCTTGTAGAATTCCCAGGGTGAAGAAAGTGTGGTACCTGGCCAAGGTACGACTCAGTCAGCATTTGAGCTTATACCACTGAAGCGTGGCGTAGCTCCCAGGCTGTCCTCTGAGTTTCACCCCAATTCAGGCTGGCACTGCTGCTGCCCCTCTGGACCCCAGGGACAACCGTGAATAGTCACACCCCTTCCCCTGGGCCACCTGAGCACAACAGACACATATATAGCTCTCATCTCTGGGGATTCCACATAGAGGGGGGCCCTGGACTCCCCTACCCCCACCAAGGCCTAGTTACCTTTGCCAAGATAAACCATGGAGGTCTGCCTACATGAGTGTAATGCTGGACAGAGCAACAGCTGAAGGCAGCTCTAGGCAAGGTGTTCAAATCCTGGGTGGTCCAGATCACCGCCGGGCTGAGTGGGGAAGGAGGAGGCCACGAGTACCAGGAGCATTCTGGGGCCTGCATGGAAGAAGTCCACTGGTGGGAAACGGGAGCAGGAAGAACAGGAAGGAGAGATGGCAAACGGCCTGAGCAAAGCTTCGCTTCCCCTCCCAGCTGCCTGTGTGTAGGAGGCCATGAGGCGGGAGAGAGGAGGTTACTGCTGTTGTCTTCCTTCCCACACAGACACCTATAATCACCGGCTCCATCAAACTCCCTGGCCCTGTTTGGAGGCTGCTTGCCACAGTGAGAACCTCAACTCCAGACCAGAGTTGCCTAGCAACTCAGGGTCCTGAAAAGAAAGCAAGAAAGCAGAGGAGCCAGACAGGCAAGGGCAGAGGGAGGTAAGCTGGCAGAGAAAGGATAGAACGTGGAAGCCGCCTTATGCTCAGGCTCAAAACACAGGACAGCTTTTCATGTCCTTAGGGTCTCTCCACATCGGCCCCTGGTGTCCCCTCGCCCTCACTTAGATGCCTGATGTCCCAGCACTGGAGGTATTTCCCTTTCAAACCGTTTACCTCCCTTGAGATGCAAACTCTATGGACTGAGCTGTCCCACTTCCGAGTGGGAGGACTTTATCAGACTCTCCAGGGGAGAAGAAAAGGGGAAATGTGGAAATGCAGGATGGTCAGGGCAGAGGGCTGCTGGGGCAGAGGACACTTTTTAATTCTCTGTCTCCACACAAACTGATTAAAAATAAAAATCACAAAGGTAATTTGACTTTTTTCCAAATTCTACATTCCTAGACCCAACAAACCCTAGAAAAAGGTATACCTAAGGACAGAGAGACAAGTGACAGGCAAGCAAGGAACTCAAAGCTTAAAGGATATTGAAGCTGATAGAGAACTGACAGGAGAGGAAAGAAGAGGGGACAAGTGTGCCCCTGGTGTCACTCCTACAGCTACCTGTTGGGTGTCTGACGAACAGTCTCATACATCAGCTCAGCCTAGAGTCTTCGTCCACTCATTACTCTCAAATTAGAGTAGTTCTGTCCTCCACATCCCCACGGCTTGTGTCATGTGGCGTGTGCACGTGTGTGCACGTGTGTGCACGTGTGTGTGTGTTGGAGGAGAACATCGTGCTTGCTGGCTAAAGGAAGGAAGGGGCGCCCACAGTGCCTGTGGGTGGAGTCTGACTTGCATATGTGTGTAAAACCGTATGGGTTCATGCTGGAAAACAGTCTGATACTAAAAAATTGATAGTAAATATTAAGCTCATATCAGATAAAGAACTGACTCAAAAGCCGGAAGTCCCTGGAAACCCTGGAAATGCCTGACAATTCTGTGTTTCTTTGCGGGGCCTCTATCTGGTTTTATTCCCGGGACTAGAGTGTGCGGCAGAGAGATGGTCTGAGAGCAGAGTCCCTTTCCGCTGAGCTGCCCAGAGCATCCCGTGATTATCAGAGCAGTCCTACCATGGCTGTGCTTGGACTTCACATGTATCTTGAGTGGGCTGGTCTCCTCTGCAGTGGGTGACCCACTTTCAGGCATGACAGAAGACTTGGGCATCAGAAGCGTGGTCTCTGCCTGACATATAATGCTCTGGGGAAGGTGCTGACAGGGAAGGGACCCCGGGGGCTACCCTCTCTGCTCCTCACTTCCGTCCTAATCAGGAGGTTTCTCATCACCCTCAGGCTGTGACTTTTCATTCCACTCCTGGCCTTTGTCTGTGCAGTGCCTTCCGCCAGGAGAGCACTCTCTTCTCCTGCTCTGCCTCTTCAGACCCTCTGCATCCTGCCTGGGAGCCTGTGCACCCCACCCCTTACCCTTCCTGTACCCCTGCTCCACGGCCTCCCCTCAGACTGTCCGTGCGACCTACTTCGTGGGAATTATATTCTGTCTTCTGTTTGCATCTGAGTTTCATCTTCCCAACTGAGGCAGGAGATTACTGCTGATGTCTTCCCCCTTTGACACCTCCTCCCCCCCTTACAGTCCTTGGCTTCCTTCCACCCGGGCCCTTCACAAAACCTGCTTCCACTGAATAAGCCACAGCCTCGCTGCAGGAAGACGTGCAACTGGACGGCAGGCAATGTACACGAGCAAAGGACTTCAATGTTACCACGAAGCTGCTTCCTGTGAATCACATAACTGGAGCCTCAGGATCCTCCTTTGAGGAAAGCAGGAAAGGGCTTATTATCCCCACGTTACAGATAAGGAAGGCGAGGTTCAGGGAGTCATGATTTAGACTGCAGTCATGCAGGTAGGGGCGGGAATCCAGCCAGCTCCTCTCATTCCTCTCCTACAGGGGCCAGGGCGCTTCCTGAAGGCCATTCCTGTCCTCATCTCAACTGTTTGTTCTCCTCATAGCTCCATGCCTTCCAGGTGATGGCCCTCCGGCTGTGTTCTAACTACCCTTCATATCCAAAACCCCCACAGCAGTGCTGAATCCTTGGTCGCATTTCTACCCCAGAAACACTGAAAAGAGTTGAGAATTTTGATCACTGTTGTTAAAGGTCAATAGCTTGATAAGGAATTCAAATTTGAACACTTAAAAGGAAATGTGAGTTACAGAAGGTAACAATCCTTTAGTCCACTTGCCCACATGGCAGAATTTCAAGAGAAAGCCATCACTGAGACCTGTGCTACCCAGCATGCGGGCCACCAGCCACGTGGGGCTACTGAGCACTTGAGAAGTGGTCAATCCCAATTGAGATTTGCTTTCATTGTAAATAAATGTGGCATTTTAAAGACTTTGCATGAAAAAAAGAATGTAAAATATCTCAATTTTTATAATAATGATGTTAAAATTAGAATATTTTAGATTGGATTAAATTTTCAAAATGAATAAAATTAATTTCACCTGCTTCTTTTTACTTTTTAAAATATGACTAGTAGTAAATTTTATATTACACATGAGGCTTGCATTTGTATCTCACGTTATATTCCTATTGGACAGTGCTGACATGGATAAAAGTGCTTTTCCAGTACTTTTCAATAACTCCATGAAGGTAACCATATACTCAGATTGTGCTAGAGGTCCCATTATCTGAAGCAGTAAGAATTCAAAGCAGTCCTTCCAGAAATTCCCTCCCCAGAGGTGCCCCCAGCAGTCAGTTTCTCCAGCTTCCAAGGTTGCTGGAGCCCAGCTGAGCAAGCCCAGACTAAAGTCCCTGAGCCAGGCTCACGGTCTGGGCTGGGCATCCTCTTCCTGCATATCCTGACCTGGCCCCTGACAGAGGACCCCTAGTTAAAGTTATGCCTTAGAGTTCCCCAAGCTGCTTTGGAGCACTGAGAGACCATGCTCTCTACTGATCTCTGATGTCTTCTAAGAGGTTGCCAGCTTTGACCAAAGAAAAGATATCAAAGATATCAGAATTAAGAACTGTTTAAAGCAAAGTTAATAGAAAACCAAAGCTGGTGGCATCACAATGCCAGACTTCAAGCTATCTCACAAAGCTATAGTCATCAAGACAGTATGGTACTGGCATAAAACAGACACATAGATCAATCGAACAGAACAGAGAACCCAGAAATGGACCCTCAACTCTATGGTCAACTAATCTTTGACAAAGCAGGAAAGAATACCCAGTGGAAAAAGGACAGTCTTTTCAATAAATGATGCTGGGAAAGCTGGACAGCCACATGTAGAAGAATGAAACTGGACCATTCACTCACACCATACCCAAAAATAGACTCAAAATGGATGAAAGACCTAAATGTGAGATAGGAATTCATCAAAATCCTAGAGAACAACACAGGCAGCAACCTCTTTGACCTCAACTGCAGCAACTTCTTACTAGATACATCTCCAAAGGCAAGGGAAACTAAAGCAAAAATGAACTATTGGGACTTCATCAAGATAAAAAGCATCTGCACAACAAAATAAACAGTCAATAAAACTAAAGGTAACCTATGAATGGGAGAAGATATTTGCAAATGATATATCAGATAAAGGGCTAGTATCCAAGATCTATAAAGAACTTAGCAAACTCAACACCCAACAAAACAAAGAATCCAGTCAGGAAATGGGCAGAAGACATGAACAGACATTTCTCCAAAGAAGACATACAAATATAGCCGACAGACACATGAAAAAATGCTCCACATAACTTGGCATCAGGGCAATACAAATCAAAACCACAATGAGATACCACCTCACACCAGTAAGAAAGGCTAAAATTAATAAGACAGGAATCAACAAATGTTGGCAAGGATACTGAGAGAGGGGAACCCTTCCTGTTGGTGCAAGCTAGTACAACCACTCTGGAAAACAGTATAGAGGTTCCTTCAGAAGCTAAAAATAGAGCTACCCTATGACCCAGCAACAGCACTACTAAGTATTTATCCCAAAGACACAAATGTAGTGATTCGAAAGGGGAGGGGCACTCACACCCTAATGTTTATAGCAGCAATGTCCACAATAGCCAAACTGTGGAAAGAGCCAAGACGTTCATCAACAGATGAATGGATAAAGAAGATATTGTGTGTGTGTGTGTGCGCGCGCACACACACACACACACACACACACACACACACACACACACACAGTGGAATACTACTCAGCCATCAAAAATGAATACTTACCATTTACACTGATGTGGATGGAACTGGAGGGTATTATGCTGAGCAAAAAATAAGTCAGAGAAAGACAATTATCATATGGTTTCACTCATATGTGGACTATAAGATACAGTGCAGAGGATCATAGGGGAAGGGAGGGAAACTGAATGGGAAGTCATCAGAGAGGGAGAAAAACCATGAGAGACTCTTAACTATAGGAAACAAACTGAGGGTCACTGGAGAGGAGGTTGGTGGGGGATGGGGTAATTGGGTGATGGACATTAAGGAGGGCATGTGATGTGATGAGCACTGGGTGTTATACGCAACTGATGAATTACTGAACACTATATCTGAAACTAATGATGTACTATATGTTGACTAATTGAATTTAAATAAAAATAAATAAATCAAGGTTAATATATTTGATTAGAGTAGAATTTGGGGCCTGTCTTGAGTGGGTTCTTGCAGGGAAAAGTCTCCTCCCTTAAGTAACATGTAACCCAAAGCTACCGAGCTGTGCTGGGAAAAGAATCTATTTATGACAAGGGACTTCTGCCTAGGGTCTTAAGTATGCCTCCGACGTTCATCTTTGCCTTAGGAGTGTAGATGTTCTTACCAGCATGATGACCTAAACATGTCATCACTTCCCCTTTACACTCTGACTTATATGCTTAGGACAGAAAAGACCACATGCTGGCCACCCAAGACATCCTGACACAAGACTAGGTCACCAACAAGACTTTATTAAAAACAGAAGGACAACAGGAGGGAGATGAGAGGACCATAAAACTAGGAGGTACACGGCCTCTTAAGCGGGTTTTCTTCCAGTTCCTCAGCCTGCCTCCATTAGGTGGACACTATTGTTCACCTTCTCCGCCCAGAACCTTGTATCCCAACTCCTGGGAGCACCTCCCAAAAGACCCAGGACAAGGCAGAGATACAAAACTCCTCAGACACACCTGGGGCCTGTCTCCAGAGTCCTGGCCCCTGTCTAGAGCCTCACTCTTCTCCATGAGCCACTCTCACATGGACACACCCTACCCAACAACAGAAAGTGTTGCCGGCCTGTACAGCACTACCAACCTCCCGCAAACAGCACACCAGTTATTGTATAACCAGTGCTCTCTCCCTGGGCAGAGGTTCTCTGGTTCCTTCTCTCATCCTTCCCTCCCTTTGGCACCTTCTGCAGGGTCTTGCCATCTGCTTACTGTAAGGTCTAAATTTAAATACTAACTCAGACTAGTTCAGAGTCAATTACATTGGATCAACAAATAGTAATTGACCACCTGATAGTAAAATGTGTCCTATTGTGTACTACATGCGCTTTGTACATAGAAGCAGTTAATGTAGTCCCACCTTCTTGGAATATATAATAGCTAGAAAGATTATCAATAAGCAAAAATAAATCCCAACCAGAAAACTAAAATTAGGGACAAAAATGGACAGCTTTTTATCTTAGACTTTAGAAGCCTTCCAGTTAACTTTCATGTCTGGTGCAGCCTCTGACGCATAGAGGGAAGGGAACTGACCAGCTAAGCTCAGCACCAGCTCTGCCACCGCTGAGCTGTGGGGCTCCTGGTAGAGCAACCTCCTGTCCTCCTGGGCCTCACTTCCTCGACCCTCATATTTTAAAGGTGAGGCATGGACTAGTTGATCTCTCAAGAGGACTTGCAACCCTGGCCTCCTAGGATGCTGTGATCTACCCTTCAGCATCCCCACACAGAGCACAGCCACCAACTCAGTCTCTCAGTAACATGCAGCTCCCTCCTTGCAGAAGCTCGGCTGCTTCAGACTTCTTAGGAGCTGACATCTCAGTGTCTCCAATTTCCATCTGCAAATTGACACCAAGTGAATGAACAGATACACCGTTGCTCTGGGTTTCAGAGAAGGCCAGAGCTTGTCAAGTTGGAGAAGTGAACAGCTAGGTCCGGGAGGAGAGGAAATTTCAGTAGAGACTTGAAAAATGACTAGTATTGGATATGTAAAAAGCAAGAGGATGAACAGAACAAAATCAAGGCAAAAAAATGTATATAAAGAAGGAAAGGAAGGGCTAATCTCTGGCCTGAAAAGAGACCCAGGGAGGGAAAGAGAGAAAGAGGTCAGAAAGGGGAAAACACACAGTTCTTCCATCACCCATTTTAGTTTCCAGAAGATCAGCTCTAAGTGTGATAATATTTATAATCATAGTATGAAATATCTAACATTCATGGAGTACTTACGACATGCTAGGCACTTTATATTGTTTCATTAAAACCTCATAACCACCCCCCATGAAGCAGGAGCCAAAGGATTCCCATTTTACAGATAAAGAAATGAGGCACATGGAGGATTATCTGCACAGATGTTTTGTTCTAGCTCCAAAATTCTATGATTCTGAAAAGTATCTTCCTTTCTCTTGGCACTGAAAGGCACCTGGAGACTTAAGAAGATAGATTAGAATGAAAGGTCTCCAGCAGCTCTCCCACTCTGCAAATACTCCCTCACAAGGTAGAGAGAGCACCCCCTTCACCCGATGCTTTGGAGCACATACTGGTGGACACAGGATGAACTGATGGACTAGAAGCATCAAGTCGAAGTCAGTGGTCAAGTCCTGGACGAGAAAGTGATAGGGTGGGGAAAGTCCCTGGATCTATAGCTTGTCTCCAAAGAGCCCACATAAACCAAAGGAGGCCACCCTCAGAAGCCATTGCTGGTCTCAGCTCCAGCAAAAGGCTTTGAATGAAGCAAAAAAAGAAACCTATAAAGAAACCTATATTTTCCAGGAGTGTGAAATCTCAGAACCCCCTGAAACATGAATCCACAAAGCTAAGGAAGTCTGCAGATTTCAGGCTGCCCCCCACACTGAGGTAGGGGTAGGGGGCACATAACGTTGTCATTTCATATGATTAAAAAAATATTGCATAAGTAGGGCCAAGGCAAATGGAATAAAATATAAACTAAAAATAAATGGTTGAGTCAACTCATCTTTAATGCCTTTCCGTGTAACATCTATTTTGTATAATGGAATACGACTTTCATACTCCGACTGCAAATTTAACCTTGGCCACAAGTTATGATGTACATTACAATACACTTTTATTATGTTACACAGTATTGTGGTGGTTTTTTTTAATCTATTGCTAAGCCCCTAACAGTATGTCTGCGTCAGTGAAGCCCATCTGTCACAACCACAGTGGAGACATTATTATGTAAATAGTTCTAGGGCCTCCTTTTGGGGGAATTTAATATACTGTCCTAATATCCCAGCCGGAAAAAAAAATGTTTATGAAAAAAAAACTTTTTTTTTTTTTTTTGGTTTGTTTGTTTCGTCTGTAGAGAAGGGCTGGTCGAGTTGCTGAGGTTTTGTTTTTTGTTTTTTTTTTAAATAGTTCAGATCTCTTTTCTTCTCTCTCACTCACAACATCTTTAAAAGCTAATGATATGGCTCCTAATAAAATAAAATAAAATAAAATACACGAGAGACTTCTTTTAAACACACCAGCTGAAGTGTAGAGCATTAATATCTTGCAGCCTAGTGCATTAGCCATCCTTTCTATATTACAGTCATATTTCAATAAACTAAGTTTTCTTAGCAGGTGCCATCTTGGATTATTTCTTTATTAGACTGAGTTATAAAATATGCAGAATGGTATGCTGAATTTTTCTGTTATTTATTGCTGGTTTTAAACCTTTGCCAAAACCCATACAACTAAATCTTCCTCCTTAGAGGCGGAGAGGCAACACCTGGAAGGGACCTGCGGGCACTTTCACTTTCAGGGCTGCCAACTGGGGGGGGCAGGTGGGGGGGGGACGAGGGCAGAACCAAACAGAGTATGGTTTGCAAAACAGAAGATGCCAGTTCCCAGACTTCTTAGTGCATTTTAATTAACCATGTCAGGATTTTAAGGCAGCACAAAGAAAGGGGCTAATCACTAGACAGAGTTGGGCTACCAGGACCTCCCAACACCACATCAACCACATCCTTGCTTTTACTCATTCAGGCATCAAAGGTTTGCTGAGCACCAGCAAGGAGTGAGTGCTTTGCAAGAAGCAAAAGAAGCAAGTGACATAATCCCAATACCTCAAGGGGCACCCAGTTTAGACAGGGAGAGATGACATCAGGTACAGAAAAACTTGGGGGATGTCTTGGTCCATTCAGGCTGCTAGAACAAATTACCACTAACTGAATGGCTTAGAAACAACAGAAATTTACAGCCCACAGTCCAGAGGCTAGAAGTCCAAGATCAAGGTGCCAGCAGATTTGTGTCTGGTTCTGAGAGCCCACTTCCTGGTTTATTGACAGCCATCGTCTTGCTATATCCTCACATAGCAAGAGCCTACTCTGGGGCCTCACTTCTAAGGGCACCAACCCCATTCATGACAGCTCCACCACCATTAGCTAATCAGCTTTTGAAGGCTCCATCTCCAAACACCACACTGAGGGTTAGGTTTCAACACAGGAACTTTGAGAGGACACAGACATTCTATTTATAGCATTGGCAAAATGGTCACATAATTGTATGGGTGGTTCCAAACAAGGCTGGCGGAGCTGAACAGAAGGGTCTCTGGTGCAGAACTCAATAATCAAGGGGACAGACTCAAGGCAGTGGGGGCTCAGGTGAGCCTTGAAGGAGAATGAAGCTTAGCTGCTTAGAGTGGAGGAACGGTGCCAGAAGACATCACAGTACAGAAGTACATCTCCACTCGCTCCAGGCAGCAGAAAGGGCACAGTGAAAGTACAGGCAGAAGGAGCACAGAGGAGATGACAAGGAGGCACATGGGGTCAGGGCAGCCAGTTCCCAGTGGGATCAAGGCAGGTCTAAAAACCAGGTAAGGTAAACCCAAAGGGCATCTGTTTTATGAGGGGCTAATCATCTTCCTGACAGAAAACCCTCTTGAAATAAACAGGAGTCAGGAAGCCAAGGTTGGCCCAGGAACACAGTGGTAGTGGTTGGTAAAGGAAGGTCATCTGAGGGCAGCATGATTCTTGTCCCCTACATACACCTGCCTCCCCATCCAGCCATGTCTCAGGTCTAAGTGGAAAAGTGACTATGAGAAAAGTCCAGAAAATGCTACTTCAACAAAAATGCTGCCAGGTATCACAGATAGGCTTCTATTTGTGATGGCCCCACAGAAGCGTAAGGAGACATCCTCTAGCATGCTGACTCTACGAAGCTCCTGTCTCTAGTGTCACCTGTATTGCAGAGGGGGTGGCCACAGCCGCAGTGGCGCCCAGCAGCAGATGGCAGTGGTGCCTGGGACAGGAGGACTGAACTTGGGCCTGGGGCTCAGAGCAGAGAGGGTAGCGGAAGCAGGAGTACCCAAGAGTATTGACAGGAGAGTCTGATGAGGCCACCAACAAGATTTACAGAGAAGTACATGTGAAATTCCATCTGGGAAGCTAAGCGTCTTAGTAGAAGGATGTTCAGGAGCATCAGCAGGTGGCTTTAGTGAATGGGACTCCATTACCCACCGGCATCGTGTCCTAAGGAAGTTCAGGATACATAGGTGAGGATAAGGGAAGTAACGCCAGCAAGTTGGCTGATGTTGAGGACAGAGCTGTTGGACTAGCAGTAGGCCTATCTGTGGCCGAGTGAGCCCATGTGCACAAGCAGCCATTCCTCTGCACTCTGTTGTCCTCGGTGGGAACCCAGCTAAGCCCCTCCAGGCAGAGGGCTCGTCCTTGTCTCTGGCTCTAGACAAAGCTAACTCAGGTCAAAGTCAGGCATATGGGACCCTGGAAGTTCCTGTGGCTTATCTATATTGGGCACTCAGTTCCTTCAATGACACAGACCCTAGCCAAGAAGTGGCCAGCAAGCGAGACCATGAGAGTCCCATCTGGGCCAGCCCAGAGCTCCCAATCCTGACAGAGGAAGGAGATCCACGTGGAGAATGAACTTACTTGGTTCTTCCTGGGCACCCTGTAGTAGCCTCAAGATGGTGGGTGGAGAGAAAGGATGTGAGAAGGAGGACTGGGGGACATTCCCAGCAGGGCTGAGTCTGGAGCTGCCTTTGAAAAGTGACCAGAATTTGGCTTGGGAGTAATGGGGGACCCACTGGGAGCAGAGACCAGGCAGTGCTCGAGTGTCCCCTGTATCACACTTCCCCAAGACAGTCAGCATCCAAATATGCTACGTTCCCCTTAAAATACCGGCTCTGCCAGTAGCTGTGATATGATTTTAGGCCATTTTCATAATCTTTCTGAGTCCTAAGGTCCTCACCTGAAAAAGGGGAATGATAGTGCTTGCCTAGCAGTGCTGTTTTCAGGACAGATGAACTAGCAAATGGCACGAAGTGGGCTCCAGACCTCCTGCACTAGCCCAGCACAGGGACGAGAGGGTCCCCTGCGCTCGCCCCCCACTGTCACAGGAACGAGGACATGGAAGGGGGCCCAGCCTGACCCCGTGGCCTAGGACATCTTCCTCAGTAGCTGTGGGAATCCAGGAGGCAAAGAGGAGGAAAAGGAAGGGCCAGGAGAACAGTCATCTGGGGAAAGAGCAGGATGGCCTTTAAAAGTGAGATTTCCCAGAGAAGAGCTAAACAAGAACCTCTTTTCATAGAATTAGCTGTTGAAAACTTCCAAGTCTGTGGCAGCTTTGCATAGAGTAAATACCTGTTAGCTGAAAGGCAGAGTGGGGGAGCTTGCCCGAGGGTGACACCCAGGGATGGGGGACGCTCGAAGAGACAAAGAGGACCCAGAGAAGCCAGGGATGCCTAGGGAAGAAGCTTTCCTCCTTCACGGGTTGCACGGTGGCCCCAACCCCTGAAACCATCGGGCACCCCTGAGGATGGGCCCCACTGAGGGACCCTTGTGGGAGGACCCCACTGCAGGCCTGAGAGGCAGCAGAAAGATGAACGACACTGAGGAGAAAATAACACCTTTCAACGCTCATGCAAACTCTACTGAAACTCAGGAACCAGCTAGCAAAGAATGTCAGAATAAGATTGTGTGAACATCTTTTTTCCCACAATCACCAGGAAGAGACTTCAGCTCCTTGTTTTACAAATGATGGAACTGACACTGAAGAAGATCCTCACCAAGACCATACAGTGACTCTGTCCCCAGACCCTCACTTCCGGGGATCGTGAAGTCCAAGAGCAAACACTTCTCTCCCCCCCCCCCCCCCCCCCCCCCCCC
>LNAC01000197.1:481500-580499 GCA_002007465.1 Ailurus styani
CCCCCCCCCCCCCCGCTGACCCCAGGGTTGCCTCAACTGCTCACCCATCACCCATGTTCAGAGCTGATTTAGCTGTTCAGGCACGAGTGGTTGATTAGTAAGTGGAAAAGCAGGCACTTTGGGAGGGACATAACTGGGCAGGCACTCAAACACATGGGGAAGAAGTCCAAGGAAGAGGTAGCTTCATTTGGAAACACCCCCGCCAGGATGCAGATGTTCCAGCAGCCGGCTGGGCAGCAGGCCTGGTAAGAAGCTGCTCCAGTTCTGACCCCGAAACCCATGCCTCTCCCCTGACCCACTGCTTGCCCTTTCATTTTGCTCTTCTCCCTGCCTCCCCCACTCCCTTCCCCCCTTCCTACTCCTTCCACCTTTTTATCTCCCCTTTGCTGTATTTCCCATCTCTCCTTACACCTGGTCCTTTTCCCTCCCTGACATCCTGTCTGTCACTCACACACACTGTTTCTGTATGTCTCTACATGTCCGAACGTTATGGTGCTGAGTGGCTCATCTGGGAAGAACAGCGAACCTGGCAGTATCTGGGTCTTTTTCTTCAGGCCAAAAGCAGGGAGTGCAGACACAAGCAAAATACGCCCAGGGGGAGAGGAAGAAGAAAGGAATCTTATCTAAGGACACATTTCACTTTCATATTCCTTCCACTGATAGATGATTAGGAAAAGAGAAGATAATCAGCCCATTGAACAGTTAGAACTCATGGGGCACAGGCATGAAATGATTTGCTTTTTCTTCAATACCTATTTCAAACCAGCCCCGACAAATCCCTTTACCCATTTTTAATGACAATGCAGGCATATCTCTTTGCTGGCTAATCACTTCCAACTGTTAAAAAGCACACATAAGCTGAGCTTTGCTCAGACCTCCATCAGATATCCAATAAGGAATCATTTCCTCCCTTCCCCTGCTACTGGCCAGGCTCTAGACTAAAAGAAAAGAAGACAAGAGGGGAGCTTGGTCTACTCTTAGGACATCTCCTACTATCCCCTGAACCCTTGGTGTGTTGGGGCAAAAAGGGTAGAGAGGAAAGATGGAAGGTGGCCAATATCTTACCAGTATGGTGCTATGTTGGCCCTTTCTGAATTGACTGGTCATTGCTATCTGCTGGCTTGGAAACCTTGCTCTGTCACAGTGGCCATATGGGACTCTTTGGAGGCCCTCTCACAGGGCTTGCTCTGAACAGGTGAGAGATTCAGCGTCCCCCCTATCTGCCATACCCTCTATCATTCTCTACCTTTGCCAATGACCCCTTCTCCCCCGGGAAGCCAACCCCTTGGTGGGTTGCAGACAGTGGGACATGTTGTAGAGGGGAGGGCGTGAACACTGGAGATACAACCCAACTTTTACATATCAGAACATTCTTTGGCTAGGAGCCAGGACTCTGTGTTCTGATTCCTCACTAGCTACCTCTGTGTCAACTGACTTTTGAAGTTAGCAGAGCTGAATTCAAGTTTTAGTTCATAACTTGCTCACTGACCGACTCTGGCCAGTTACCAGCCTCTTTTGCATCCCAGATGTTTCATCTGCAAATGGGATTAATAATATCTTTCATCTAGTGCTATTAAACACGATCACACTCAACAGAAGACTGGTATAAAATCAATGTCTGGTAAGTGTCGAGCACAGTATCCTGCCTCTTGGAACCCCAATTTCCCTCGTATTTAAAATAAAAAGGAGAGTTGTGAGCTCCCAAGTTCCTTTTTAGTTTTCAGTTCTTTGGAGAATATACATGTTTATCTCTTCCAGTGGGGTATTAGCCATGTCTACACTGGCAGGGACACAAAGCTCCTGGCGTGTCTGCCCAAGTGTGTGTATTACATGGAAAGGCTGGGGGATTCAGCTCTCAGCCATCTAACCCCTTTTTGGATCAGTCAGCATCCCTCAGGACTTGGGCTACACACCCAAGCTAGACCCCTCATCAAGACTAAGAAAGAATGAGGATGGACAATTAATCACTGCTGGAAATGGGATATCCAGAACACACTCTAATCGAAGGGGTCAGGACTGTCATCTGGGTATCAGGAAAATAATTTCTTACTACGACATTTTTGTTTCCAAAGTCACAAACCACACACCAACCACACAAGCCATCTCTAGGACACGTATACAAAAATGCAACATCATTCTCCTATGATATTTTAGAGAACTGAAGAACAGAAAAGGAACTTCTTTTGCCCAAGGTCACAAAGTATCTAGAATTAAAATTCTCTTCATCCAGTACGTAATTTGTCTAGGCGATGTGTCAAATAGCCTCTAAAACACTCTTTTCCCTCTCCTGGGTCATCCTTCAGGCTCTGCTAAGAGCAAGGAGAGATGTGAAATCTTGGGGTGCCGTTTACTTTGTTCTTTTTCCAAGCTGATCCGACTCTGGGAGCCACTCAGAGAGACTCTGAGGGAAAGAACAGAGCTTTGCAGGTTTGGAATGACTCCAGTTCAGAGCATTCCCCACTCTCCCTGGGTTGCCAGTAAAGACAAAACCCAATAACCCTAGGATGCCAAAAAGAACTCAATAATATATTGGGAATTCCTGAAAACCCATGGAGAACTTGGCCAGGCAAAGGACGTGTCAACAGCTTTTTTGATGAGTTCAATGTAAATGAATTAGAAACAGATGGATTAAGTTTCCCTTCAAATACACATGTGCTGGAGAGTTACAGCTGAGAAAATGCTTAGACTCGTGCATTTCCAGGGACTAGTCAACCCCAAACACGGTGGAATGTTTTGCTGAGTCCCAAACCCTGGCTTCTCCTCCTTTCCCTAAAAATAACTTAGCTGTCCAGCTGCTGGATGGATATTTTCTCTTTTGGTTTTGTTTCATTTGGTTTTCTCACAAAGCATCAGAGTGATAAATGACTTCAAAACCTAGTAGAATGTTCTAGAGGAATCAGACACCCAGAAAACTTTTTTTAAAAAATCTGCCACTATGCTCACATCTTTCCCCTCACCAGGTATCTCGCACCTTGAATAGCACCTGTTGTTACTGGCCCACCCATCAATGTCAACCCCAACGTCTACTTCCTCTGGAAATCTTCTGGGGATTATTTTGGTCCTCATGGATATAGAAATCAATCACTGCAACAATATTTTGAGCACCTCGCATGTACCCACAATATTCTGAGCATTTAGTGAATGTCTAAGAAAAGGCTCTTGCCCACAGTCAGTTTTTTATCTAAGAAGCTCCTACAAACCGATGAAGCAATTAAGAGATAATAACTGGTGGTACAGGCAGGCCAGAATTAATGATGTAAAAATTCAGTGTCTTAAAGAATTCAGAGAATGGAGAAGGCACCGTGTATATTAAAGAGGTCAGCTATAATAGTAAACACCAACATCCACTAACTGTTGCATGTGCAGGACCTTCACAAATGTGTTCTCTTCGGCTCTTCACTAAAGTCGTTTAACATAGACAGGGCTTGCTTTTCCAGATGAGAAACAGGGACTTGGGAAGATTAACTGTCTTCAGGATCACACCACCAGTAAATGGTGAAGCAGGGTTAGTGCTCATGGCCATGACTTCTAACCTAGCCACCTTTGCCTTAGGTCACACTATTTCCTTTTTTTTTTTTTTTTAAGATTTTATTTATTTATTTGACACAGAGAGAGAGATCACAAGTAGGCAGAAAGGCAGGCAGAGAGAGAGGAGGAAGCAGACTCCCTGCTGAGCAGAGAGCCCGATGTGGGGCTCAATCCCAGGACGATGAGATCATGACCTGAGCCGAAAGCAGCGGCCTTAACCCACTGAGCCACCCAGGCGCCCCGGTCACACTATTTCTTGCAAAGGTATATTATTGTCAGTCAGGAGAAGCTCCCTGGTGTAACTCCACCCTTATCCTGGAGTCTCCTTATAATTAGAATCTCCTGGCATTTCTGAATATGTCCAAAGTTGACTTGCACACTCCCACCTCCCATCTTGCTAATGAATTGTACTCACCAGGGATTGTCTCCTTTTCTCTCCCATTTTTAAAGATCCAGCGTAAGTTTGTACCTTGGATTTTCTCGTTCTTTGGATCAAATAGGGCTTACTGGCTGTATCTCTTGTTTGTCAACTAGTTATACACTGGGCTGCAGATCACTTTTATTATCTTGGACTTTCATTTAAATAATCTGAGGTTATTGTTTAGCACATCAGTGTTTCATCTCTGTAGAGATTAGTCACTAAGAAGAGCTTTTATGCCTGATACATGCTCCCAACTCTTTGGAGAGTGGTTCAATGCTCTGCTAAGTCAGCATGTGTTGACAAGAGTAAAAATCTCCACCCTATGATGATGCTTCCCACACCTGCAGTCCCAGCTCCCACTTTGCTATAGGACTCCTCACCAGAATGTTCCACATGCTTCTCAAGCTACTCATGTTGAAAATGCTACCATCTTTCCCTAAAACTAGCTTTGCTTCTAGAGGTTTTTCTTCCAGAAGCAATGTAATATTCTCCCAGTTAGATCCCTAAAGTAATCATCAGCATTGATCCTGACCTTGGAGTCCTGTTGACTGTTCATCTGAAGTTTCTTCTATGTAAAAAGGGCCCCATTATGTGCTGAATGATCTGACAAAGGAATAGATTCCTAGGAGAGCTACTGTCTACTAATAGGACAAGATACACAGAGAAATAATTAGACAATGATGCAGACCCCGTGTCATCAGTTCACACTGAAAGTGCCCAGGGGATAATAAGCTTCAGTTGAAGTAAGCCACAATGTTTCCTGGAAGAGGATTCAAGTGAGCCTTGGGGGCAAGGAGGGCTACTTTGGGGGGAAGTGAAGGGGGAGGCCCTGTGGCCTGGCCCATGAGGAGGAAGGAGCAAATAGAGGCATGATCCCTGCCCCCAAGCATCAGAAGTCAACTAGAGGGAAGCCAGGGTGAGAACTGTTGACATCTAAAGGCGGGTAAATCATGTCCAGTAGGGCTGGCTCAGGGAGCTGAGAAAAGGAATAGCAGAACCAATGTTCAGAACCTGGACTTCTCTCCCTTCTCTTCCAGAACAGAGCCTGGTGTAGTCTCCCCCAGTGCAGCATTCTAGGATTGTTCTCACCTAACTGTGGTGCCTGCTTTGAAGAGCTATACTCTCAGAAAGAAACAGTGCTCAGCACAGGGCTTCCACACTGACTCTGACAGCCTCTCTCCCTGCTCCCAGGGTCTAACTTCTGAGATGCGGTGGGGTGCCCCAGAGAACAGGAACCTCAAGAGAGCCTCACAGAGGCTGGAAAGATATGGGCAGCTGAGACCATTGGGTTTTAGCTCTAGTCACTGGATTAACTCTGTGCCCCAAAGTGATGATTCAAAGGGCAAAGAGAAGGTCAGGCAACATTCAAAGTTTCCCACCTTGCAGAGGCACTGGAAACTGTCCTCAGAATCCCAACTTCCTTTTCCTTCCTTCCTATGGCAGTCAGGAGACTGCTTCCCCGGGACTTTCAGAGAGCATAAATGACTAAAGGCTCTAACTTCTAAGATTTTCGAATCCACCAACTTTGGCTCAAAGGCTCCCTGCAGCTTTGCAGAATCTTCCGTAAACAAATCTAGGACATTTTACCCAATCTTCTCCCCATCTCCTTCAAAATCTGGCTTGGATAGTGGTCTGATTATTTAATGTGTGTGTGGTAAGAACACATACATGAGATCCACCTTAACAAATTCTTAAGTGTAGAGAATCGTTCACTATAAACACAATGTTATACAGCAGATCTCTAGAAACTTCTCAACTTGCGTAAGTGAAACTTTATACCCATTAAATACCAACCCCCCATACCACCTTTCCCAGGCCCCATCACCTTTCTACCATCTGTTTCTATGAGTTTGACTATTTTAGATACATTTAGCAAGTGGAATCATGCACTATTTGTCCTTCTGTGATTGGCTTATTTAAATTAGTGTAATGTCCTCAAGGTTCATTCCCATGTCTCATATGATAGGATAGCCTTCTTTTTTTAAGGCTGAGCTATATGCCATTGTATGATACACCACATTTTCTTTATTCATTCAACAGTGGGCATTTAGGTTGCGTCTACATTTGGGCTATTAAAAATATTGCTGCAATGAACATGAGATTGCAAAAATTTCTTTGAGAGCGTGATTTTAATTCCTTTGGATAAATACCCAAAGTAGGATTGATGGATCATAGAGTAGGTCTATTTTTAATTTTTTGAGGAAATTCCATGCTGTTTTCCACAATGTCTGCACTGTTTTACATTCCCACCAACAGCGCAGAAGGATTCCAATTTCACTGCATCCTCACCATTTTTTATTTTTTGTTTTGTTATTATTATTGTATTTATAAATGCCATCCTAATAGGTGTGCGGTGATATCTTATTGTGGTGTGATGTGCATTTCGCTGATGATAAGTGATGTTGAGGATCTTTTCATGTACCTGTAGGTCATTCGTCTTTTGGGGAGAAACGTCTATTCAAGTCCTTTGCCCATGATATCAACTGATCTTTAACAAGAGTGCCAAGGATACACAATGGAGAAAGGATAGTTTCTTCAACAAACGGTATTAGAAAAACTGAATATCCACGTGCAAAAGAATGAAACTAGACATCTACCTTACAAAAAAAACACGAACATCAACTCAGTATGGATTAGAGACTTAACCATAGACCTGAAACTATAAAACTCCTAGGAGAGGCTGCCTGGGGGGCTCAGTCAGTTAAGCATCTGACTCCTGATCTCAGCTCAGGGCTCAATCTCAAGTTTGTGAGTTTAAGCCCTGAGTTAGGCTCCACACCCAGCAACTTAAAAATAAGTAAGTAAATAAATAAATAAATAAATAACTCTTAGGAAAATAAAACTCCTAGGAAAAAAACATAGGGAGAAAGCTTTATGACATTGGTCTTGACAATGATTTCTTAGATATGACATCAGAAGCACAGACAACAAAAGCAAAACTAGACAGATGGGATGACATTAAACCAAAAAGGCTCTGCACAACAACAACAAAATAATCAGAGTAAAAAGGCAACCCACATATTGGGAGAAAATATTTGCTAACCAAATATCTGATAAGGGATTAATATCCAAAATATACAGGTAACTCTTCCAACTCAATAGCAAAAGGACAAGTGACTATTCTTAACCTTCCCTGGTTCCCTCCCTTTTTTCTGCCACAGAGACATTCCCCTACTTTACCTCTCTGTGCTCAGAGATCAGGAAGGGAAGATAATGTCAAGGAACTCATTCTCACAGAGGTGCCAGACACTGAATATGTCCCCAGTAGCTCCCTCCCAGGGACAACTGCCTATAGGAGAGTCTGGAGAGAAAAATTATAAGACAAAGTACTAAATCCCTAAGGGGATGTGGGCACGGGTGGAGATTTCAGGTACTCTGACAGGAGGTGAAGAGTTTGCTGCCTTCATTTCCAGTGGTCAGAAACAACTTGCAGGCATTCTCAACATTGACCAGATCTGCCTACATCTACAAGTGGGCAGGTAATATTTCTTAATCCAAGAAGAATTCAAAGCATCAGTATCACCATGAACAAGGAGTATTTTAAAATCTCAGCCAGAGTTTACTCACTGCTTTCAGAGCTCCAAGCCCCAAACAGTAGGACTCCTACCGCCCCCACAATCGCAAAGACTAATGGAATGTGGAAAGCACAACAGACGAGCCCTGAGGTGACTAATGACTCCAGTCAGTTCTTTTATCATAACACTTGTCTTCCCGAATACTATTCTTTGGAGAATAAAATTGTAAAAAGAAAAAAAAAGTCTTTAGGAAAAGATATTTATTTTGTTTTTACATAAAATAGTTCAAGGACTCATTGACCTGGGTGATGCTCAGAAAAAGAAGAAGAAAAGAAGAAGGAGGAAGTGAAGGAGGTAGAAGGCAAGTTATTAGCTGTCTGTCAACTCTGCCCCATCTCTTTTGTCTAGCAAAATTATACCACACATATGGGAAAGTACCTAAAATATAAACATGCACTTTATTAAATAATTACAAAACGAGCACTTGTATAACTACGACCCCAGGTCAAGATAAAAACATTCCCAGCATCTCAGAAGCCCTCCAACTGCCTCTCTCCCTCACCAGCCAAAGGTAACTACTATCATGATCTTTATGGTAATCACTTGTTTGCTTTTCTTTATAATCTTATAACCTAATTTGCATTCCTAAAGACTATAGTTTAAGTTTGGCTGTTTAAGGCCTTATATAAAAAGAATCACACATGTATTCTTTTGTGTTTGGATTTATTTGGCATTAGGCTTGTGAAACTCATCCATGTTTTACATGTAACAGTAGTTGTTCATTTTCATTTGCTGAATAGTATGCTACTATATTAATATACTAAATTTTATTTATCCATTCTGCTGGTGATGGGCATTTGGGTTGTTTCCAGCACTGGGCTATTGTAACTTATTTTTGACATATTTGTGCATGAATTTCTGGTGACTATTAGTTAAGAAGTGAAATTGTTAGGTCATAGGATGTGGGTATCTTCAGCTTTGGGAAGCATAGCCAAACCATTTTACAGCATGGTTGTGTCCGTTTACACACTCACCATAGTGTGTAAAAAGAGGTCTGGTTGTTCTACATTCTTACAAAAACTTGTGCTAACAAGTTTTTAAAATTAGTCACTCTGTACTTATGTAGCATTATCAGAGTTTTAATTTACATTTTCCCTATTATTATGACATAGTATTATTATAATATTGTGAATATTTTATCTTGTTGGGAAATCCTTGTTCAAGCTTCTTGCCCATTTTCCTATTAGGCTGTCTTTTTCTTTGTAATTGATCTTTAGGAGTTCTTTATTTATTCTGGAAACTAGCCTTTGCTGGTTTTATGTGTTGAAAACATCTTTTCTCATTCCTGGGGTTACATTTTCATTCTCTTGATGGTTTCTTTTAATGGACAAAAGTTCTAAATTTGAATATAAATAATCAGTCTTTTCTCTAAGTGTTTTTTTCCTATTTAAGAATCTTTCCCTTTTCTGAGATTATGAGGATATCTCTATCTTATCTTCCACAAGATTTATTATTTTGCTGTTAACATTTATATACACAATTCGTCTGTAACTGATTTTTTTAATGGTGTTAGGTAAGGGTCAGAATCTTCTTCTTCTTCTTTTTTTTTTTTTGACCATATGGAGATCTATTTTTTCTGCAAACACTTATTGAAAATACCATTCTTTGCCCACTGTGATATAGCATAATACTTGTCATAAATCAAGTGTCCATATGTACATGGGTCTGTTTCTAGGAAATTTGTTCTGTCTCATTGGTCTATTAGTCTATTTTTCAACAATAATGCACTGTCTTAATTATTGTAGCTTTAAAGGAAATCTTAATATTCAATAGAATAAATCTTCTCACTCATTCTTCTTCAAGAGTGTCTTGGTTATTCTTAGCTGACTTACATCTTGCACATCTTTTTTAGATTTATTCTTAGGATTTCACTTAATATTTCTGATCCTACTATAAATGGCATATTTATATTTTAAATTGTAATTTTCTCATTGTTTAGCTGGTATTTCAAAATGAATTAGTTTGTGAATGGTGACTTGCTTATAAAAACTTGGTAAACTCACCTATAAATTCTAATAATTTATCTGTAAATTTTTTTAGATCTTTTTTACATATACAGTAATATAATCTATTTTATTTCTCACTTTCCAAATCAAGTAATATTTATTTTTCAATTTTTCTTGCTGTATTAGCTAGGGTACCCAATATAATGATGAATAGAAATAATGAGAGTAGGCACCTTGTCCTTGGCCATGATCTCAAAAGGAAATCTGTTAGTATATATACATAAAGTATGATTTTTTTGTCTTTTTTGTATATAATTAATAATGGTTATTATTTTTTAAAGGTTTATTTATTTATCTGAGAGAGAGAGGGAGAAAGAAAGTGGATGAGAGGGAGAAGGAGAGAGAATCTGAAGCAGACTCCACACTAGTCCAACATGGGGCTCGATCCTACAACCGGGAGAGATCATGACCTGAGCCAAAACCAAGAGTCAGACACTTAACTAACTGAACCACCCAGGCAACCCAATAATGGTTATTATTTAAAAAACAAACAAACAAAAAAACTTTATTGATGTATAATTGACATATGAAAAGCTGTTCATATTTAATGTATACAACTGGATGAGTTTAGAGAGAAGTATATACCCATGAAACTATCACCACAATCCATAAACATATCTGTCACTTCCAGAAGTTTCCTCCTGTCTTCTTAACTTATTTTTAGTAGTTGTACTATTAGTATTAGCCATGAATGTTTAACATAAGATCTACCCTTTCAGTATATCTGTAAGTATACAATACAGTATTGTTAATTATGCTGTACAGATTTCCAGGACACATAACTGACATTTTCTTTCCCGTCTTCCCCTTCCTCCTGTCCCAGCAACCACCACTCTGCTTTCTGCTTCCAGGAGTTTGACTATTTTAGATTTCTCATGTAAGTGGTATCATGTAGTATTTCTCTTCTGTATTTGCTTATTTCAACTTAATTGAAAAATGGGGAAAGGAAATAGACATTTCTCCCAAGTAAGACATACAAATGGCCAATAGGTATATGAAAGGATACTCCATTAATCATCATTAATTATCAGAGAAATGCAAATAAGAACCACATGAGATATCACCTCACACCTGTTAGGATGGCTATTATTAAAAAAGAAAAAAGATAAGAAGCATAACAAGCATTGGCGAGGATGTGGAGAAATTGGAACACTTGTGCACTGTTGGTGGAAATGTAAATTGGTGCAGTCACTACAAAAAATAATATGGAGTTTCCTTAAATAATTATAAATACAACTAGTATATAATCTATCAATCCCACCTCTGGGTATTTATCCAAAGGAATTAAAATCAGAGGGGCACCTGGGTGGCTCAGTTATTAAGCATCTGCCTTCTGCTAGGGTCATAGTCGCAGGGTCCTGGGATTGAGCCCCACATGGGACTCCCTGCTCGGCGGGAAGCCTGCTTCTCCCTCTCCCACCTCCCCTGCTTGTGTTCCCGCTCTCTCTCTGTCAAATAAATAAAATATTTTTTAAAAATAAAATAAAGATTATTTTTTAAAAAAAGATGAATTAAAATCAGAATCTCAAGGAGATGTCTGCATGTTCCCATGTTCACTGCAACATTATTTACAGTAGCCAAGATATGGAAGCAACCTAAAATCCATCAAAGGAAAAATGAATAAAGAAAATGTGACATATGGATATAGATTAGATATAGCTACAACTACATACACATTAAATATAATTAAATATTATTAAATTTAAATTAAATATTAAATTACATATTATTAATTAAATTTTATTCAGCCATAAAAATAAAGTAAATCCTAACATTTGCAAAGACATAGATGTCCCTGGAAGACATGACACAAAGTGTAATAACGTATTATACAAGGTAGAGTTTTCATAGATATCCCTTATCAGAGAGATTATCCTTTGTTACAAGGAAGTTTATTTCTATCCCAAGTTTGCTAAAGTTTTAGTTTTATCTTAAACCAAATCTGTAGTCACAAAATAAGCCCAACTGAAATGTTACAAATTAGTTTTTCCGTATACTACTAGATTTGGTTTGCTGATATCTTGTTTAGGATTCTCGTCTAAATGTTCAGGAAAGCATTCGTGTGTAATTTTCCTTTCTTTTTTCACAAGTTTTAAAGTAATAAGTGTGTGCTGGCCTCATAAACAAGTCAGAAAATATTATCTTTTGAGCCACCTGGGTGGCTCAGTCAGTTGAGCATCCAGTTCTTGGTTTTGGCTCAGGTCATGATCTCAGGGTCATGGGATGGAGCTCCATGTCAGGATCCGCACTGAGGCAGTTTGCTTTTCCCTCAACCCCCCTCCACACTCTCATTCTTTCTCTCTCTCTCTCTCTCTCTCTCCCTTAAATAAATAAATAAATACATAAATACATAAATCTGGGTGTTATAGTAAACTAATGAATCATTGAACATTATATCAAAAACTAATGATGTACTATACCTTGGCTAATTGAATTTAAATTAAAAAAAATAATAAAATAAAATTTGCTTTTTTCATTATTTGGGCTCTTTTTCTTTTTTCATGATTATTCCCACACAGAGTTCATCAATTATTTTATTCTTTTCAAAGACTTTTAGTTTCATTGATCCTCTATTTTCTGTGCTTTTTTACTTTTATATTTTATTTATTTTTTGTTTATTTTGAAATTTTGCTTCTAACATTTAAAATGTATGCTCATATTGTTAATTTTCAGCTTTTTTTCTAGTATGTACATTTATGGGCATAAAGTTTCCCTTTGAATATTTCTCTTGCCACATTTCACAACTCTTGATGTATTTTATTATAGTCCAACCCAAATAGTTTCTATTTTATTTTGTGACTTCTCTCAACAACAGGTTACTTAGAAGTACATATGTCCATTAGTCATATGTCCAAACAAATGAGGATTTTCTTTCAGGGTTTATTTATTTATTTGAGGTGGGGAGAGGCAGAGGAAAAGGGAGAGAGTGTCTTAAGCAAACTCTGAGCTGACTGTGGAGCCCGAAATGGGGCTCAATCTCATGACCCTGAGATCATGACCTGAGCAAAACCAAGAGTCAGATGCTTAACTGATTGTGCCACTCAGGTCCCCCGAAGATTTTTTCTAATGATCATTTATATTTAGCTCATTTATGTTGTAATCAAAGAACACATTCTGTATGGTTTCAATTCTTTGAAAATGTCAGACTTGTTTTATGGCCCAAACATGACCAAATTTTATCAGTTTTTCTGTGTGCTTGAAAAACATATACTCTGTACAATGAGCCATATATATAAGGTCAAATTTGCTCATCATTTTTTAAAATGTTCTTTTTTATATCCATGGTCTTTTTTTTCCTGTTTGTTCTTTCAGCTAGTAAAAAGGTATGCTAAAATATATTTTGTAGTTGTAGATTTGTTCTTCTTTTTAGGTTTGTCAACTTTTACTCTATATATTCTTAAGGTCATATTTTTTAGGTGTATGCAAATTTTGAAGTATTACTGCCTCCTAGTAAATTGAACCTTTAATCATTAAGAAAGCCTCTCTAACTCAAAGGGGAACCCTCTTATACTGTTGGTTGGAATGCAAAATGGTGCAGCCACTCTGGAAGATGGTATGGAGGCTCCTCAAGATGTTAAAAATAGAGTTACTCTACAACTCAGCAGTTGCACAAGTAGGTATTTATCCAAAGAATACAAACATAGTGATTTGAAGGGGCACATATTTATAGCAGTAATGTCCACAATAGCCAAACTACGGAAAGAGCCCAAATGTCCATCAACAGATGAATGGATAAAGAAGATGTGGTATACAAATACAACATAATATTACTCAGCCATCAAAAAGAATGAAATCTTGCCATTCACAATGACACGGATGGAACTAGAGGGTATTATGCTAAGCAAAATAAGCCAGTCAGAGAAAAGACAAATACCATATGATTTCACGCAAAGGTGGATTTTAAGAAACAACATATATGAACATAGGGGAGGGAAGGAAAAATAAGACAAAAACAGAGAAGGAGACAAACCATAAGACTCTTAACTATAAGAAACAAACTGAGGGTTGCTGGAGGGAAGGTGGGTGGGGGGATGAGGTAACTGGGTGATGGACATTAAGGAGAGCACTAGAAGGAATGAGTACTGGGTGTTATATGCAACTGATGAATCACTGAATTCTACCTCTGAAACTAATAATACACTATATGTTAATTAAATTGAATTTTAAAAGAGAAAGAAGTCCTCGATCTCTAGCAATATTTTTGCCTTTAAGCCTACCTTTCTAATTTTAATATGCTCTTTTCCCATTCTTTTACTTTAAATTTTTTATTATCTTCATGTTTTAGTTGTATATCTCTAAAGCCATATACGACCAAAATTTTTTGAACTGAGTCTGACAACCTTTGGTTTTTTGTTGGAGCCCATTTATATTTAATGTAATTATTAATATGTGTTAATTAAAATAATAACTTTATTATTTGCTTATGCTTATCTCTCTTTTTTTTTTTTAAAGATTTTATTTATTCATTTGACACAGAGAGAGAGATTACAAGTAGGCAGAGAGGCAGGCAGAGAGAGGAGAGAGGAGGAAGCAGGCTCCCTGCTGAGCAGAGAGCCTGATGCGGGCCTCGATCCCAGGACCCTGGGATCATGACCTGAGCCGAAGGCAGCGGCTTTAACCCACTGAGCCACCCAGGTGCCCATGCTTATCTCTCTTAATCTATTTTGCTTTTTTCTCCTTTCTTATGATTTGATTTTGTGTGTTTCCTTTTTTTTTTGTATATTAGCTTGATAGTTACATATTTATGTTTCTCTTAGTGGTTAACTTAGAAACTATGAATTGCATCTTTAACTTCTCAAAGTCTAATGTTAATTGGAAACTTTACCCTCTCCCAGACAGGAAAAAGACCTTTTGTATTTTATTTTATTTATCCCTCTCTTAATTTACACACCACCTTTTCATTTATTTTATTTTTTTAAGATTTTATTTATTTTACAGAGAGCTAGAGAGAGAGCACAAATAGGCACAGTAGCAGGCGAGGGAGAAGCAGGGTCTCCGCTAAGCAGAGAGACCAATGCAGGGCTCGATCCCAGGATCCTGGGATCATGACATGAGCCAAAGGTAGCCGCTTAACTGACTGAACCACCCAAGCATCCCTTCATTTATTTTAATTCTGTATTAATTTTAAGCACCGCAGGCAGCATTATCATCGTTTCATACAATCAGCAATCATTTAGATTTAGTTGTATATTTATTCTTTATTTCCTCTTGCATTGTCCTTCTTCTATCTGAGCTTGTTTTCCTTCCACCTGAAGAATGCCCGTAGCTTTTCATTAAACATAAGACTGCTGGTGACAGAGTCTCTTTTGTTTAAAAAGGTCTTTATTTTATCTTCATTCTTGAATAATATTTTCTCAGAGGTAAAATTCTAGATTGGCAGTTATTTTCTTTTAGCACATTAACAAAATCATTCTATTGTCTTTTGGTTTTCTTTCTTTTTCTTTTTTTTCCTATTATAGTTACCCATCAGTCTAATTAATGCACTTTGAAGTAATCTATCTGTCACCTATGACTCCTTTTAAAAATTTCTTTTGTCTTTGGTTTTCTGCAATTTTAAAATGATGGTCCATGTGAGATTTTAATTTTTTACTTGAGGTTCATAAAGTTTTTAAGTTTTGTCTTAGTCTCTTTTAACATTGTTGGAAATTTCTCAGATATTATTTCTTCAAATATTTTTCTGCTCCATTCTCTCTCTCCTGTTTCTGGGACCTCAATTAAACATGTAGTAGAACATATCACCATTTCTTTTGTGTCCCTTACCTTCTTTTCTGTTCCCCACCACCACCACCACTTTTCACATAACTAGGCTTCATTCCGGATATTTCTTTTCACCTATGTTCCAGTTAACTAATTCTCTCTTCAGTTATGTCTAATCTCCAGGCAAACCATTTCATAGAGTTCATGACTTACAGTATTGCTCTTTACTTCTACAGTTTTTATATAACCAATTTTTAAATCTGTATGTCAATTTTAGAGTTTCTTATTCTCTGGTGGAACTTCTATCTTGTTTTAATTGTTTAAAAATAATAAATATAATTATTTTGAAGTCTACACCTGTTATTTTCAGTATGTGGATACTCCTCAAGTTTTTCTTTGGTCAATTTCTTGTTTGTGTTAGTTTTGTCTCTTTATAGGTCTTTCATTGCATGCCAGACAATGTATTGAAAGAATTATTTATAGAAATAATTTGGGATAGGGCACCTGGGTGGCTCAGTGGGTTAAAGCCGCTGCCTTCGGCTCAGGTCATGATCCCAGGGTCCTGGGATCGAGGCCCACATCGGGCTCTCTGCTCGGCAGGGAGCCTGCTTCCTCCTCTCTCCTCTCTCTGCCTGCCTCTCTGCCTACTTGTGGTCTCTCTCTGTGTCAAATGAATAAATAAAATCTTTAAAAAAAATAATAATAATTTGGGACATAAAATAATATCTTTCTCCTGAGGTGATTTTCCCTTTGTTTGAGAATGATAAAAATTTTGGATTACCTTAATTCCATTTCAGGTATTAAGAATTTCTAGGCCATCTAGTAACTCAAGTTAGGCTGAAGTCTTTAGAGGGTTCTTTTACTTCTAGTTCATCTGTATTCTGAGGTATAGTCCTTCAAAGTCCACCCTAAATTGAGGATGATTTACCAGTGCTACATCTCTGGATTTTAATCGTCTACTGAGAAACTCTGTACTACTTTGTTAGCATTCCAATGCCTTGAGACTTCTCTCTGTTGTTGTGTTGTTGTTGTTGATCTTTTCTAGTCCTCAGCTGAAGGGTTTGTCTAAATTAACTAATCCATCAATCTGGCACTGCCTTACATCTGACACTAGGAATTCTATAATGCCTTCTAATTCCAGAAAGACCTCTACCCACAGTCACCCCTTCTCTAAAGACATGTTACTAGCAAAGGGGATTGAAAAACTTGTAGATTCTTACCAAAGGACTCAGCTTCGTTACTCTTGCCCTAGTCCATCATTGGCTTCATGTCCCACTGCTAGTAGGACAACTATATTATTCTTGTGACCAAATAATACCTCAATTTTGATACTCAATCATGATAGACTCATTTCTGTCCTTTTCTTGGCAACTAAAGACATGCCCTCTTCTCTCTTCCCTCCAAGCCTAGAGCTGCACCTCTCTCCTTTTCAGCAGCTTCCTAGACTTAGACTATGGCATCTCTATGGGTAGAAGGCAGGATCCTGGGGACTGCCAATGCTCCTGGGATGCCACCTGCTGGCCAGGTCCTTGGTTGCTGATATCTGAACTTCTCTCTGCCCTTTCTATGACTTCCTTAAAGCTAACCTTTTGCCATGCCCCTCAGCCTTCACCATAAGGCTCTTGCAAAACTGGGCTTCTGCCCACCTTTACCCTTAGGTTTGCCCATCCAAGGCTGTTCTTCCACCCAATTGTAGTCTAGCACCAGCCAGGCCTGTCCTGGCCATGAAATCCCATTACAGCTTCCTTCTGTGCACCCAATCCCACCAGCAGGTAACCGGGCCACATGAAGTGAAGGACCTGAACTACAGTGAGGGAGACTATACAACATTCATTCATTCATTCACTTACTCACTCTTTTACACATTTTTTTTTCATGACCTGGGGTCCCAGAGTGAGAAGAGGGGGTGAGCACTTCTGTAACAAATTGAAATGTAACATTAAACATCTAATTACCAATAGGTTAATTACTCAAAAGCTACTGGCTTTAAACTTAATCATCAAATTGCCTTTTAAACATAGACTATATAATGCTAATAGTAGGTCTGAGAGACCAATTTGTCCAGGACTTCACTAAAAGTCTAAAATCTATAAAACTTAGTCCTAGAATAATACTTGTTTGGAATGAACACAGTATTCATATTTATGAAAGACTGTTCTGTGGAAGTTTTGCTTTATTTATTCACTGGAAACATTTATTTAGGCAGGCTCAGAGCTAAGCATATAGAGAAAAGGGACTGGAGGCTTTGTCCTCTAGGGGTTCTCAGACTGTTCCCAGCAGTGTGCTAAGCGCCATGATGGAAGATGGTATGCACAAAAGGGCCCTTAGCCTCTACAGAAAAAGAAGTCAGGGAGGGCCTCCTGAGCTTTAACACTGGGACTATGCTTTGCAGTCATTGGTCAGCCCAATCCCTCCCCCACCCTCTCACCTCCACCTACCCCTCCCTCCTGACACTGCTCATTGACTTTACAGATGCATTTTTCCAAGTGCAAAAGCAAACTTCAGCTCTGTGGGTCTGAGTGATTGCTTACTCTAAATTAGTGGAGTTTGAGTTAATGAGGTTTAAGAAAGTCGTTTTTCTCCTTATAGTCAAGTGAGTCTGGGCTCTGCCCATGAGGCCCCTGGATTAAGACCTTGTTTTATTTCTTCAGCACCTTATTCCACCTGCTCAGTTTCCTCACTCAATGGTCTAATTATTTACAATAGGACAAGCTGACCTAAAGTCCTCTACAGTCCCCATTAGAAGGGCTGGTAGACCATACCCTACAATATCTCTCCGATGTTTCTGTTTACTTAACAAGCATTATAAGTATTAAATAATCACCAATTATATATCTGGTCCTTAGGTACTGTGGATTTTTAAGATATGCTAAATATGCTTATAATCTAGGTGGATGGAAAGGAGATATTTCAATGACAAGCTAGGCAGCAAACACCTATTTATCCCACAAATCAGTACTGGGTATTGAGGATGTGGTGGGGATTATACTAGACATCAGAAGCCCTCAGCCAGTAGGACAAATGAACAAGCCAACAGAAAACTAGTATTAGATGCAGGGAACAATCTAAGATTTCCTCAGCATAACAAGTGCATAGATGACTACTGAAGCTGGCTGCTATCAGAGTTGCCATCACCTTAGATAGTCAGGCCCAGGAGTCAGGTCAAGCTTGCATGCCCACCACCCCTTCCAAGAGACCTTCCCACATAGGTGCCTATGGTTGCATGACAACACCCTTCCCCACCCACCCCCTGCCACAGCTAGATCATATCTGGGATCAGGAAAAACCAATCTCTACATTGGCCAGCAGCCTCGGAAGAAGTGGGCACCCAAACTATGACCAAATAAGCATAGTGATGATCAGCTGGATACATCATACTTTCTCTTCTGGAAGTTTCTTTATAGGGAGAAAGTGAGCCATTTAATAATGGGACCATGGAAATCACACCAAAAGCAACTAGTCTGCAAAGGCCCTAAGTCTTCAGTTTGACCCAATGAGCAGAAGCCACAAGAAAACAGAAATTTTAAAACCAGACAGAGTAGTGGGGGAGGTGGTTGATCATTAATGGAAGAAACAGGAGATAATGAGCTTCTAAGCACCCAAAATAATCCAGGCACTAGAACTAGCCTAGAAACTGAGAGCCTCCAAGACTTACTCTACCACAGTCTCAGCATGGTGCTGTTCTCCTGCATTCTTGTCCTGGAATGTTCCACGTATGCCTGGTGTGGCCTCACCTGCTGCAAACCCCAATTCTTGATGTGAACTGAGCATCTGTACTCTCACCTTAATGAGCCTGGACAATATGGCAGGAGGAGCTCACTCCCCAGAGCTCTGGCCTCCTGGCAGGAATTCAGGGAAGCCACCCCTGTCTGTGTCTCCAGGTCTGCATCTCTTTGAAACATCACCATTGGGTTTGAGTCAGCCATGTGCACAAGCTATGCCCAAATGCAAGCTGCTGATGGAGATGTGGATTGTAATTGTTAGAAGCAAATTACTTATACCTAAAAGGAAGGTGTTATTCTGGAGACACATGGCTGCCAGAGAAGGCTACTGGAGGCCTAAGGAGAGGGAAAGGAAGACCAGTCTCTGAAGGAGCAGACCTTAGACCCTGCTTAGTGGTCAGGAAGACAGGTCCATCTGTCATCTCCTTCCAAACTCCTCCCATGCTCTGGCCCCCCAGATCTGGGTCAGGATAAGTGGGTGGTGAGAAGGAGGAAAGGTGTGAAGTGATAAATTCAGATGACAGAGAAAAGGCCACAGAACAGATAGCTCCTCCAAGGTATACTGCAAACTGTGCCAACACTTTAGGCAAATAGAGCCCATATTTATATGGCCAAATACCCAAAAGGACTCTACTAGTTACAAGAGGCAACAGGGCAAGTTCTGAGGGAAAAGGGCTGTTGACTTCCATTCTCATTTCAATTTTGATGTCCCTACCTCTTCTCCTAGTCAAAGGGTTGGGACATTAGGCTTCAAATATTGGGTCTTTAGATAGCTCAGCACAAACTAAAAACATGACTTTCTTTAAAAGGACCAGAACTTCCTTGTGGGGGTAGCCAGCCTCATTGCATTTAGACACCAAACCTAGATACTCCATGACCTCTCGCTGACCCTTGCAGGTTCCACCATGTTTTCTCTTCCCATTGCAGTGCCCTATGCTACAAACCTTTCTCCCTTCTCTGCTCTCCATGTTAATGTGACACATACTTTCTGCTAAGGCAGTCAAACATCATACACATTTGAACAGGTACTTTCAACACCTTAATCTAAAGAACAACTGTATCATAATAAAATAAAATATAATAAAAAAATAAATAATATCTGTATCATAATGGAACTCCAAACAGATATTTACTTTGGATGGTGGCAAGCAGACACCTCTCCTGGGCTTCCAAAGTCAATTGTACAAGGAACACATCCCTTCACCCCACCAATGATAATGAGGACCCCACCCCATGTTGACTCCTCCCTTCCTGGAAATCCTTAATTCTGCATGTTAGTTTTTATTTCCCAAATGGTTCTGCACCTAAGGCAACTCCCTTAAAGGAAAGAAAAAGGCTGAATTTTTAGGATACAACCTCCCTGGAGGCATGGCCAGGGTTGGCTTCTAGAATTCATTTTCCAGCTAAGCACTTTAGAACCGTGTTCCTTGTGGTTATTAGCACGAGTGACAACAGCCTTTTCCTCCCTGAGCCACGCAGATTAAGGAAACCTAAGACTACATTTCTAAAATTGTTTCCATTTCAACCCATAGAGAATCAATACAAGAGAAGAGCATTGCCTTAAACGCTAATGTTATCCAAACTCAAATTCATTTTTGATGGATTGGTGGCTGGTTTTCTTAGGGCGAGGCCAGGATAAATATACACATTTCCTGAGATTCTTTCTGTTTCTCTCCCCATCCTCACCCACTGCACATGGAAAATGCAGTGAATAATACACTCATACCCTATTATCCCTTTAGGATACAATCTGTATGGGGGCTTCGGGAAACTATTTCTAGCAAGGAGGTACTGGGGCTTTGCTAAAGCAGTCTGCCAGCATTAACTACATGACTCAGGGGTCTGCAGTCTGATGGGAGACCCCTGGCACAAGCTCTGGAGGGCCTTGGGCATAGGGTGCAGAATGACACCAGGACAGTCTGTGGTCTCTGTTAGACTCAGCCCCACCCCTCCCTGGCCGTCCCCACCCCGTGCTAGGGTCCCTTGATTCCTACCTCCACTACTGTGCATTCAGGCCCAGCTCTGACCCCGGCGCTCAGGACCAGGTGTGGCCTGCATTAAGAGAGCTCTAGTCCCAAGTTTCAAGGCTCAGCCTCTAATCATTGCTAGCCTCAGATGTCTGCCTTGCTCCCCTCCTGCTCCCTGAATGCCTGTCCTCACTTTCTTATTCTTTATGACTCAGCTCAGGCTTGGAAACCCTCCTTCCTTCATCCCCAGGTTGAGGTGAGTGTCCTCCTCTCCCTCGCAGCATTATACTGGGGCACCCCTCTGCTGCAGCGCTGGCCACCCTGAACTACCAGTGCCTGTTAGCGCACCTCCCCACTGTAATATGAAGCATCTGACCACAAGGTCCACATCTACTCAACAGCAAATCTAAGACAGTGCCTAACACACAGCAGATAAATTTTTTTAATAGAAGGAAGAAATGAGGGAAGGAAGGAAGGAATAATTGAATGGAGCCCAGCCCAGACCAGGTACTCAACTAACAAACAAAACTTCTACTTTCATTCCTGAGACTATATTGACTAATTGCCATCTTGTTTGTTTCCTGCCATCTAGAGGTGAATTTTTCTGGCCTCTCGTCACGACTTGACTGTGTGAATTGCTTTGGCCAATGGAGCATTAGCAACTGTGACCCAAGCAGAGGCTTGGAAAACTCTTCCTCCATGCAGCTTGCCCTCTTTCGCTTCTAGGAATCCTGCAATCATCATGTGAAGTAGCCTGGGCTTCCTATAGAAAGATGAGAGACCCCTTGGAGAGGAAACCCAGCCACCACCATCCCTGCCATCCCAGCTGAGACCCTAGACATGCAAGTGAGGCCATTCTAGACCTTCCAGCCCCAACCACTTGCCCAGGCCAGAAGAACTCCACAGAATCACAAGAAATAATGTCATTACTGTTTTAAGCCACTCAATGTTAGGATTACTTGTTTGCAAAAGTTAACTGATACAGTTCCATGGCTCTGCCTACATAGGTAAGCTGTTGCTATCCCCCTTGCCCATTCTCTAACCATCCTGATCCCCTTCTAGTTCTTTCAATATGTGAAGGGTTTTCTAAATTAGGACTTGTTCATAGGCTGTTTCCTCTACTTTCAGTTCTCTCTTCTTCTCCTCTTTTAAGATTTATTTATTTATTTTAGAGGGATAGGAAATAGGAGGGGCAGAGGGAGAGGGAGAGTGAATCCCCAGCAGACTCCACACTGAACACAGAGCCCAACATGGGGCTCGATCTCTTGACCCTGAGATCACAATCTGAGCTGACACCAAGAGTAGGCCGCTCAACCAACTGTGCCACCCAGGCCCCCCTTGAGTTCTCTCTTCTATGCTCTGACCAGGGTCAGAACCCAGTGTTCCCAGCTGGTGCCTAGCTAGGTCTTCAAATATGTTACTAAGAGAAAAATGACCCAACAGAAATTACAAACATGACACACAGATAAAACCAATTCTATACCCAGGAGGATCAAGGTTCTACTGACATTTTTGATACATTGGAGTCTTGGCTTTCTTGATCACCCATGCTGAACTTTGTTCTCCATGTGGCAGGTGGTTCTCCAATCACCTCCCATCACCACCATTTGCTCTCTTAGCCTTATTTGTTTCCTTGGTAGATATTTTTACAATATGTAGTTCTTTCATGCATTTGTTTATTAGTTTTTGTCTGCTCCCCTCTGAGCTCCAAGAGTCTTGTCTGTTTTCACCAGATTACCCCAGGACCCAGCAGAGTTACTGAGGATTATTTGACGTTATGTGATGAAGGAAGTAAAGGAGGAGGGAAGGAAGAAAGCCAGCCCAGTCCCTCCTAGGATGGGGTGCTTCTTGGAACTTGGAATTCCCCTTCTAGATACCAAAAGTGGGTGTTCCAAGCTTTCAGCTATTCCTGTCTCTTGAGACACACTTTCCATCTGCAGTCATAAGTGTTACCTATCCCAGTGCCCCATTGCTGATTCAGCCTGGATTACTGAAACACGTCCTGTGATTATTGTACCAGTGGTGCACTGCACTTTACTCACAGACCTGAATCTCCTTCTGGAACTTTCCCTGGGGGTAAGTCAGTCCCTCCAGGCCTCTGTAATTCTCTCCAGGGGCAGCTTTGGATCTCATTTGCACTAGGTCTTCCTCATCCCAATGCTCCCAGCCGGTGCCTGGCTAGGCCTTCAAATATGTTACTAAGAGAAAAATGACCCAACAGAAATTACAAACATGATACACAGATAAAACCAATTCTATACCCAGGAGGGTCAAGGTTCTATTGACATTTTTGATACATTGGAGTCAGTTCGGGGCAGCGAAAAACAAGCAACTTGGAAAATCAACACCTGAGCAGACTTTTAATGGAAGAGAAAAGGTAAATTTAGCCTCATCCTACCCCCAAGTGTATAGAGAAATTAGTGGGCCGGGGAGAGGTGTGATTGGTGTGGGAAGAGGAAGAAATACCAACCAGCTATCAACAAACATAACAAATGACCCTACTGTGGACAGCCCTGAGCTCTCCATCTCAAAAAATACAAAAAGGGGCAAATACTAGCATAATGAAGAAATCAGAGTCACCTACGGAATAACCAACAATTAACCTAAGCCCTTGTGATGCTGCCCAGATTTGGGGTGGGGGTTGGGGGGAAGGAGTTGGGGATATGGAGAGGACCAGGCAGAGGCAGAGGTGAGGGATGCAGCAGGTGCCTGGGGTTTGCTGTGAGAAGGAGGGATGGGGCCTAACCCAGGACAGGAAGCACACCCAGTCCTGGCACTAAGCCCTGCATGCTAATCCTGGCTCAACCACTGCTCTCTCTAAGGGAAGCGAAGCTGGGGTCTAGCCCAGAAGAAAGTTACCTTTCCCCCAAAACAGGGCTCCATAAAATGGCTCTGCATTTTATCAGCCCCACAGCATGGCTGGGAAGGGCTCCCTGTCAAGATTTCATCCGTGACAATTACATTCAGCTGTACTCTTTCCGCCTAACTCTCCCAGTTTGGGTTCCATGCAGTTCTGTTCCTAGAAGCTGTCCCACTCAACCTGGGCATCTTCTGTCCAACATTAGTGTGACCTCACCTCCTGGGATGGGTCTGGTTTTGTCCACTCTTTCTCCAACACGAGCTTTAATGCTTCTGATTCTGTTCCACTCGACATATACTGAACTATAAAGCCGTCACATGTTCAGTGCTATCTGCTTTCTCATCCTGATAATCACCCAGCTAGAATGACTGGAGCACTGGCACGGTTGTTGTCAGCATCATGGCATACTGGAAGCAGTCATTCCCCTTCTCAGGCACCATGGTGATGGCCAGTCCAGCCTCCTGGCATGGCCACTGGATGGGCAGGAAAAGACCTGAGTAACGATAGTGTAGATTCCAAAGTCAGCTTCTTGGGAGTTTGGCAGAAATCTAAATATTCTGCCTTCCTGGTTGAGGAGAAACAAGAAGAGAGAATAACAGATTATGAATGCATCTTAGCATTGTAGAAGCTATAGGACTGCACATACAGTCACATCCAGGAGTTTTAGGAACTGGGGACAAATTGAGGCCTGTGGAATTCCAATGGGACACTGAATCACTGCATTCCTCCAGGGGATCCTAGTGCCTGTGTTACATTGGGGAGCCCATCCTCAGTGGGGTAAAGGGACCCATGGCCAGAGAGAGTATTACATGGGTCAGGAATATCTCATCTTTCTCAGATGGTTCACCTTCTCAAGGATATAATCTAATGAGGGGTCACAGCACTGATATTTAGTAAAGCAATGAGGGTATGCATTTTGGGTGACATTTTATTACAGAGTAGATCTTTTTTCCCAAGGAAATTCCTCACTGCTCCTCATGCAAAATCAACAACCAGTTTTAAGTCCTTAGGAGCAAGGGTGGCATCTTCTTGGCCTGGTCGTTCCATAGAACCTAAGCACATGAATGACAAAAGAAGCTGTGCCTGAATGATTCTGAGTGAGGCCCTATGAATGCTCATGAGAAATGGAGAGAGAAGAGAAACATGACCAGGGATTGAAATGTGGCATTTGCTATTAGATCATCCCTCCTTTCCAGTTTCAGATTTGGGACGAACCAACTTAATCCAGAAGAATCACAGTAGTTCAGCAGATACACTCAAGATGATCTATGATTCCTTTTTTTTTTCAGTGATTCAATCATTAATCAAGCACCTACTATGAGAAAGCAGAGCATCATACCTGGCCACCTAGTTGGTGGGGGAATGGGAGAGGGGCTAGAAAGTTCAAACCAGAGATGGACATTCCTAAAGAAAGAATGAATCAGGCAGTTAGGCTGGGAAAGAAGGGCAAGGGATTTTTCTCAACTTTGGCACCATCACTGCCTCATATATAACACAAGACAAGCCTTCTGCATTCTCCAGTCCCTGTGGTCCACCCATTTTCTCCTTCTGCAATGTTTACTCTATACTGTTAATCCCGACTTTAATCCTATCAACCTCATCTGGGTAATTCCAAGAGTAAACTTTCAGTGCAGATCTTAGCTCCTCCTCAGAGCTAATCTCAGCCCCATTGAAACCTGCTTCATTCAAAATCAATGTGCAGCTATGTCTATAACACCTGGCCCAGCTCCTAACTTAATTTATCTTTGTCATGCTCTGTTGTCTCCTGTGAGGGATTCTAGGTACCCAACTACTTCCTCACGGGACCAGGTCTTTTTCTTCGCTTGGTCTCCCTGGATAGGACAGAATACACAGAGCTTAAAAAAAAAAAAAGTTATCAAGTGAATAAATCACAGTGTAAATGAATGGATTATGTAACGGTTCTCCTAGATATGGAAAGAACTTGCACTTGGTAATTGAGTTGTGTGTTGATTTATACTGAAATGTGAATGACTGATAATTAAAAGCCGTTATTTCTGCAGGATGATATCTCTATTCAGTCAGAGGTCTTCAAAATCTTAATCCAAAGAAATATGTTCAATTAGTCACTAAGTTAGGCAAATGTAACCTACACTGATGGCGCTGCCACTCATTTAACCCATAAGCCCTGGTTCCCCTTCACAATATCATTACTGTCCCCAGTTGATTCAGTAGTAGTATCACAAGCAGAAGCCTGTGTGTTTGATGAGACTCAAGGCTAGGGATCATCTAAGTATCCCCAGAGACCTCAACTCTGACTTGCCCAGAGTAACAGTGAGCAAAAAAGCAGGTAACACCACCCCCACTCGAGCCTACGCACACCCAAGCAGGCAGGCACGCGTGCGCGCGCGCGCGCACACACACACACACACACACACACACACACACACACACACACACACACAAAATCCCTGGAAATCTCACAGTTCCAAATAGAACTGCTTCTCTCAGGAGAGAGTGGGTTTTTAAGATAAACTCCTTTAAAGGTTGTGTGCCCGCCAGCCACTGATGCAAGGAGCATAATTAAGGTGGAAAACAACCAAATCCTACAAGGAGCACAGGCAGAATAAGACGGGGCTGCCTCAGTGAAAGGGCCTCTCTTCCCTATGGCTCTGTGCTCAAGAGCTCTCCACAAGCAAAGAAGTAGAGTAGAAAGTAAAGTGTGAATAAAACAAAAGGTTTTCATATTTATGAAGCTCTGTTGTGCAATTACTGCCTACTGCTGGCTTGACCCCTGGGGCCACCTTCCAGTCTGGGCCTGGATCACCACATTTCCCTAAGTTCTTTCCCTCAGGCCCCAGATGTCCTAAGTCAAGGGAACTCTGGTGGATCTGTGCTGAGCTCTCAGCAGTGGGTATGTGGCAAAGGTAAGGATGCCCAGAAGAGGGCTAAGAACACTTTGAGAACTATAAGGCCAACCTCAAATCACTGATGAAGAGCCCCAAAGAGTTGCGATGAAGTCCCCCTTAGCTCCAGTGAGCCCTGACATCCCCAGAACTATAGTTTAGAGGATGGGGAGAGCCAGCAGGATGAGCCAGATGGCAGGTGTTACCAAATTCAGATGGGGGCAGCACCCTGGCAAGAAGGGTGCGGTTTATGTAGAGCCAGAAACTGGCTCTCACTATCTTGGGAACCAAGGAACAGGGTCCAGGTTCAGAGAGTTGAGGAGAAAGGTTGCCACAGAGTCAAAGGCAAACCCAGGGGGCCTGGGTTTCAAGAGAGCATTGTGTTCCATCCAAAGAACTAGATGACAAGGTAGAAAAGAGCAGCAGAAAACCCATCTTGAGGATTATATCGCTAGGGCTTAACGGAATGAGTTTCCGAATCAGGTGGGTATCAGCTGGAATTCAACCTATTCTTCATGTGGAAAACAGGGAGAGTACCTCCCTATGGAACGGTTCTGAAGACTAAACAAGGGTAATGAATGGCAAACGATTAATACAGAGCCTGGCACATATTCATAGTATGACGATGGCTCTGACTGGCAGAGATGGGCCTGCTGATACTGAAGAAAAAGTTGTTAACAATGAAATCTAGGGGCACAACCTCACCATCCATTTCAGACTCAACTGGCTCGTGGGGCCAAGCACCTAAAAGCTAACCTGCTGAGTCGGGATTGATAGCGAAACGGAAGAGCTACAGGCTCATGGCTGTACCAGCTCCAGCTGTCCACTGCTGGAGCCAGCAGAAGCGATGCCCAGGAACACAGGCAGCTTATCTCTCCTGCCACCACTCTCTCTTACCACCACTGGTTCCAATTATAGAGTTAAAAGACACATTACCAATCAGCTTGCCACAAAAGGCAAGTGATTTGCATGAGATTACCCAGCTGGTTTCTAACAGAACAAGAACCAGAACTGAGGCCTCCTAACCCAGAGCCTAGCATTCTTGCCATTCTGCTGGAGTTCCTTCACCCCTACAATGCTCAGGATGCAAGAAAGCATCCATACCTAACTCCCTCCTTTCCTCACTGCCCCTGCTATCAGCACACAGATCCATCCTTCTCGATGCGGGTAGCTACTCCCATGGGAAACAGGCCTGTGCTAATGAAAAGGCCAGGCAAGCAGCAGCTACACACACTGCAGGGGTCTTTCCTCCTTGGGTGTGTCAGCCACCTCCTCACTGAGCACAGGGGACCGGTGTGGGTGACACAGTGAGCACACCATGTGGAAGAGCCAGCTTTCCCCAAGAATTCTGATACCAGTCCTGCCCTCTTTTCCTCCTTTTCTTTCTTTTAGTTATGAGACACCAACTACTCTATTCCAAATTCTAGGTATGAATCACAACTAAAACTGTTTCTTAAATTCACAGCATTTATATTAGTTATTTTTGTCTAGAATACAAGGGCAGTCTATGAATAAAATACACACAGTTGGAGAAGAGGAGAATATTCATCCCACAGCTCTCTCCCAACCTTAAGGCCAACTGAACCATCTTCATGATTTTCCAGAGTTAGGAACATAGTCCCGGCCACCTTGAGTGGTTTAATCAATGTTTGGGGTATTGAATTCAGTTCTCATCTGAGCTGATTTGAGTGGTTGATTTACAGTAGTTAAATTGAAATGAATTACTTTAACTTCGTGAATTACTGGGTTCGATTATTTGAAGTCAAGTAAGATGAAGTGAATTTAAGTTAGTTCATTTGCAGAGTCAGACTACCCAGAGTTTTAAACACTGGGTTGGTGACCAATAGATATGGGTGTTGATCTTCAGTTACTGAGAGCTCTGGAAAATGGACACCAAGGCGTGGTTTTGTGCAAAGCTACGGCTGCCTCCTGCAGGTCAGGCCCATTTGGCATAAGGGACTATAGGTCTGGCACCAGAGAGTTCATTATCCACCATCCTGGAAGCCCACCGACCAAGGGGAGGTAGGACACTAATGGCCCTTCATGACTTGGGCATGGCCCATAAAATGCAGGCTGCGGTCATACCTTGACCTCTTAATTTAATTCAGTCTTCTTTGTTACTATAGAATTCAACCATTGGTCTCAAAATTAAGAACAGTATGTGTGTGGAGCTGCTTCAAAGAAAGCCCACATGGGTGAACCACACAAACCTAGAGAATATTTTAGGCATTCCCTCTGTGTTTTCTACTCTCCTTTCATGCAGAACTGAATGTGTTCTACATAGTGACTGTTCACATCTTCCCCCTTTTCCACCAAGAACACGATTTCTACTTTTATCAATTCTTTCTTCTAATTCCCATTGTTACATAAGCTGAAATAGGCATATGCCTTAAAAATAGGCCTATGTATATAATTTAGCTGCGAATGTGGTATTCAAGCAGTCTCCAACTTAAGAGCGGGCTCTGTTCCAAAACTTTGAGTGTGTGTCAGTTTTCTGGTACTCAAAATGCATTTTCCCATAGAAACCATGTTGTGCGTGGTGGTTAGAGTCCCAGGCAGCCCACGGAAACCTGCTAAAGCCCCACATAACTGGAGTATAATCCTGTCCTAATAGGACCCTAGACCCCAAAGTATTTCCGTGGGAAAGCACATCTAGAGTCTAACTGGGGGCCCTTTCTCCCTTCCAAATTCCATGATTGTGGGGGTGTTTACAGGATCTCCCCAAGTTCTCATAGAGGTAGGTCCTGAATCTCAAGTTCCAAACACCCACTCTGGAATAATTTATCAGTTTTCTCCTTTTCTTCCACACCTTGCCCATTAACAGTCAAAGGATGTTTTTCTCACAACACATCGTTGCAAAGCAGGGAACCAGACTCTCACCCAGGTTGTCCTGCTTCAGGGAGGGAGAGCAATGGGGAAAGGCCTTACATGGGAGGCAGGTAGGTGGCTACCCTTATATGCTCTATCAGGCCTTGGTAGCTCATGGAGAGAAAGAGGGAGGCCCCAAGAAAGTAGGCAGGAGGGTGGTTGGGAGTCAATTCATTGTCTTAAAAAGCACTTTTAGTTCCCAGAACTACATCAATTATATCCAAGAAGGAATAAACTACATGGGAGTTCAAGGTCAACACAGAAGAAAAACTGATATATGTTTCTTTAAAATTACAATCATCCCCAGATACATTATTAGGTGAAAACAGAACAAACAACACAAAAGAAGGTGGGATGAGAGAAGACGAAGGGGTACCACACCTGAGTGAATGTGAGTGCCCTCTCAGGGGCACCAGACAGCGCCCAGCTAGCCCAGCCCCCACAGCAGCCTGGGCGCCACAGCCCAGAAACCCGGTGCAAGCTCCCTTGGGATCTCTAGCAAGGTGACTTCTCAGTTTCTCTTGGCTATCGTTGCTTTTAATTTCAGGTTTTGTGTTTTGGTTTTAGCATTTAGCCTGAAGTCACCAATTCAATGAAGAATTGATATAAATAATGTTTGGAGACATAGAGTCCATTTGTTCATTATTTATGAACCATAAAGTAAATAAGTCATCCTCACAGCTTTCATTAAATTCTTTCTATCCCCAGCTTCCACTGTAGTGCCAGAGAAAGAAAAGCAACTTCATACACCAAATTTGAGGGCTTCCTCTAATTGTCAAGAAATGCCTCTCCCTTAGTGAGTAATCGCCACAAATCCATAAGAGAAACAACTCAGTAGCTCTTGCCCATCAACAGGAACACAAGGGGTGACCAGGCCCACCTGCCATCCCACACTCCAGTCCTTCGGGCATAATCTCTGAAAAAAACAGAGGCTTCCACCATCAATAGATAACAGATAAGCAAAATGTGATATGTGCACAATAGAATATCATTCAACTCTAAGAAGGAAGGAAATTCTGACACCTGCTACAACGTTATGCTAAGTAAAATAAGCCAGATACAAAAGGACAACTACTGTATGATTCCACTTACATGAGGTAGCTAGAGTAGTTAAATTCATAGAGACAGAAAGTAGAATGGTGGTTTCCAGGAGCTGAGGGGAAGGGGGAAACAGGGAGCTATTGTTTCTTCTCTTTTATTTAACTGAAGTACAGTTGACATACAATATTATAATAGTTTCAGGTGTACAACATACTATTTGACAACTGTATACATTATGCATTGCTCACCACAATAAATGTGATCACCATCCAACATCATACAAAGTTACTATGATATTGTTGAGTATATTCTTTATACTATGCTTTTCATCCCCATGACTTAATCCCCTCACCTATTTCACCCATCCCCTCACCCCCTTCCTTCTGGAAAATATCCATTTGTTCTCTATTTATGAGTATGTTTTTATTTTTGTTTGTTCATTTCTTTTATTTTAAAGATTTCATATGAAAGTGAAATCATATGGTATTTGTCTTTCTCTGTCTGATTTATTTCATTTAGCAGTATACCCTCCAGGACCATCCAAGTCCTTGCAAATGGCAAGATTTCATTCTTTTTATGGCTGGGTAATATTCCATTGTATGTATATATGACATCCTTCTTATCCATTCATCTACTGATGATACTTAGGTTGCTTCCATACCTTGGCCATTGTAAATGATACTGCAATAAAAATAGGGGTGCATATAACTTTTTGAATTAGTGTTTTTGTTTTCTTTGCGTAAATAACTGGCAGAATTACTGGAAATATATGGTATTCCTATTTTTTAATTTTTTGAGGGACTTCCATACTGTTTGCCATAGTGGGTGCACCAATTTCCATTCCTGCTAACTAGTGCACAAAGTTTCCTTTTTCTCCATATGCTCACCAACACTTGTTATTTCTTATCTTTGATATTAGCCATTCTAAGTGGTGTGAAGTGATATTTCCTTGTGGTTTGATTTGCATTCCTCTCATGATTAGTGATATTGAGCATCTCTTCATGTTTCTGTTGGCTATCTATATGTCTTCTTTGAAAAATGTCTATTCAGGTCCTCTGCCCATTTTTAATTGGATCATTTGGTTTTTTGGTGTTGAGTTATATGAGTTCTTTATGTATTTTAGACATTAGTCCTTTATCAGATATGTCATTTGCAAATATCTTCAGGGATTTATTACTTAATGGGTCCAGAGTTTCAGTTTGAGATGATGGAAAAAGGTCTAGAAATGTAGCAGTGATGGTTATGCAACATTCTGAATGCACTTAATACCACTGAACTATACACTTAAAAATGGTTAAAATGGCAAACTTTATTTTATTTATATCTATTATTAATATATAAATATATTACCACACACACACACACACACACACACACACACACACACACACAAACATACGGGTTTCCAGCTTCTGTTCAAGCACTCCACCACATTCTAAAAACATGTACTTAGGGACAATTATATGCAAAGTGCTGTTCAAGGTTGGGGGAGGGGATTTTATAAAAGGAAGTTCAAAGGGGGACTCATTATGAAGATGAAATCTGAGCAAAGATTGAAAGTGGAAGAGTGAGTAGGCCACGCCAATACACGGAGATAGCATTCCTGGCAGAGAGAACAGCTAGTGCAAAGGCCCTGATACACATTATGCTTGGATGTCTGAGGACCAAATGATGCTAAGGGAACTTGTGTGGGTTGGCATGGTCGTGATGGCAGTAATGCTAGAATTTCTAAGTACAGATGTTCTGCATTCAGTAAATGCTAGATACGTAAGAGGTCGGCAATTCAGATAACCAATTCAAGTGTCACCACATAGAAGCAACAAAGCTATGATGTGGGCATGCACGTTCTTCATTCAATCACTGTTTTCCCTATGGCACCACCACCACCCACCCCCTGCTGTGACCAGTGATACAGTTTGGGCCTCTGGGGTCCAATATATACAAAGACTAAACTTCCCTCCTCCTGTCATGGTGTGAAGCTGGGTAACTGGAGCGACTCTGGAGGGTAGGAACTTCTCAGACATACTTTCAACAGATACCCTTTTAGCCCACTCTTTCTGAAGTCCAGCACTTGCTCTACCCTTCTGGGTGGGGTTGGAGCCTCTGCCTCCTTTTTATTGAAAGAAGGAGTGAATAAATGAACAAACAATATTTGTGAAACAAAACAGTCTGGTGCTAGAATATGTGGTTCAGATTCCAGGGAAGTCTGGTGAGAGGGATAAGTCACAGAAAACACTGGAAGGATTAGGAATAGCATTAAGGACAAGAGGTGCTGCAGACGGAGTACATCATGGAGCCAGAGCCAAGTGCCTGGGAAGGTAACGCTGAAGTGGGTCCCTACTGAAAGTATGTCCTGGGACCACAGTGCATCATGAACACGCTTTAGGACTGTACTCAAGGGTCTTATCCAATTCTAAGCCTTCTGTCCTACTTAAACTCATTTTTTCTGGTTGGTACTGTCAGTGGGAAAGGACAAACAGGAAATCCTTAAAGATCTCCAAGAATTCTTGCTACTTGGGTGAGCAATTTTGTTAAATGAGGTTGTATTTGGCAACTAGGCTTCCAAATCATTTTGAGGATATTTCAGAACAATTAATAAACAGTGTTTCACCCTGTTTCCAAACTGTATATCATTTCCCTCACAAAGACTATGACTTCATCGAAGGAAAGGAGGATGTCATATTCATTTCTATAGCCTACGTTCGCAGCACAGCATCTGACCATAATTGGTGCTCCGTAGGTATTTCTGGAATAAATCAATGGCTGAAGACTACTGATGCAACCAGAGCAAGATTTCACTATTGAAATGTGTCTTAATGCCTTATTATTCCTGCTATACTTAGGAGAACTTGTGGGAAAGTTTCCATTTTACAGATCGGTGACATTAAAGGCATGTAAGTTATCTACTGGTGTGTAACAAATTACCCCAAAACTTATGGCTTCAAACAATACACATTTATTCTTTTTTATTTTCTGTTTTCTGTGGACCAGGAACCCGGCCACAGCTTCCTGGGGTGGCTTCAGGCTCTCTCACAGGCTGCAGGCCCAGTGGCAGCAGTAGCTATGGTCACCTCAAGGTTCCCATGAAGCAGGACCCGCTTCAAAGCTCACACAGCGGTGCTGGCAGGAGTCATTTCTTCACGGGCCATCAGACTGAGGATCTCATTCTTCACTGGCTGTTAACCAGAGGCTACCCTCAGGTCCTTGCCATGTGGGACTCTGCACCATGGAAGCCTGCTTCATCAAAGCCAGCAAGCCAAGAAGGCAAGAGAAAGAGTGCCAGCAAGATGAACATCAGAACCTGTTATAATCTAGCCTTCGGAGTGACATTCCTGAATGAAGAATACTGCAGAGTATTCTAATCCTTAGAAGCAAGTCACTAGGTCCAGCCCATGCAGAGGGCAGGAATACCAGGAGGCAGGGATGGTTGAGAGCCATCTGAGAAGCAGCCTACCACCAGGGGCACCCAGTGTACCCACGTCCTTCAAGATCATACAGTGGATTTGAGGTTGGAGTCAAAGCTGAGAGGTTCGAGCTCTCCCCTCTCCATTCTGAATGGTGCTGCGGACAGGCCTGGGGAGTGGGACAAGTGGACTGGAAGAGAGAAGAGCAGAATAGTGAAGGTAGGAGAGCACCAATCCGCTTACCCAGATTTATACTGGAACAGAATTTACGTTTTTTAAGTTATCAAAGAGTTAGACAGAAATGAGAACTGACTACAGGTATGGATTTATTACCACTAATGCAAAAGCTGTTCCTAATAATATTTTAAAGCATTTCCATATAATACATCTGTTCAGTTCGAATATACAATCGCAGTCTGGAAAGAAGCACAGTGGCGAATGGGAAGCGCTAAAGAGCTGAGTTTGACTGGCCCTTTGTGTGTAGGTCTTTCTGGTACAGAGGGGAATGGTTTAGGCTGATTTCAGTCTAGAAACCATTGCTGGTGCAGCCAGTGACAAATCCCTCATCCCATCCCTCACTCTATGATGCTGTTCACCATCCCCCGGAAAAAAAGAAAGTTTGGGGAACACCAGTACTGGGCCAGTGAAATGGGCTCTCAAATCCAAAGCTGTGTGGGAGGGTTATTTAGAGGATTCTAGACCCTCTTCCACCCACAGTTCCCTCTGCCTAAGCCTTCCCCACTGTGTCCTCAGACCTTTCTTCCTGTGGGGTTAGCTTCTCTCCATTTGAGAGGCAGGCTTGATGCAGAAAATCCAAGGCATCTCCATACCATCCTCACATCTCTATGCAGTGTGTGTGTGCACGCATGCGTGTGTGTGTTCATGCTCATGGGCACATGCACATGCATGTCAGGGATGAGGGAAGGAGGGCCTCAAAATAGCAACATGTCATTCCTAGACCCTTTAGAAATAAATGAAGCATGATGAGAACAATGAAAGGAAAGTGTGAAAAAAAAAGAAAAGAAAGGTAAGTGTGGATAACTGAAGTTGAAGTGGGGGGTGGCAAGTGGTAGAAGAAAGGAGTAGAGAGTTATGCATCTGGTACATTTTGTCTCTCCCTTCATATTAAGCCTTCCCATTTGAGGAAAAAGAAAACTAAAGCTCAGAGATGAAGATGGCCAAGGTGATCCAGACCACGGTCCTAGAGCTACCCAAAAGCATACTGGATGGTAATGGCAGAGCAATGGTGTCGGAGGGAGCAGCTGGCCTTCCTTATAATAGGGCTTGGCAAAATTAACCTTCTCCTTCCAGCTTAGAAATTATATACAGACAGTCCATGACTTATGATGGTTTGACTTATGATTTTTTCAATGTTATGACGATGGAAAAGCAATATGCATTCAGTAGAAACCATACTTCGAAGTTTGAGTTCTGATCTTTTCTTGGCCTAATGAAATACCCTATGATCCTCTTTCATGATGCTGGGCGTCAGTCAGTCACGTGATCACAAGGGCAAACAACCAATACACTAACAACCATTCTGTACCACAGAGCCATTCTGTTTTTCACTTTCAGTACAATGCTCAGTAAATTACATGAGATAATCAATACTATTATAAAATAGGCTTTGTGTTGGGTGATTTTGCCCAAACATAGGCTAATATAAGCATTCTAAGCACCACTGGTAGGTTAGGCTAAGCTATGCTGTTGGGAGGTTAGGTGTATTAAATGCATTTCTGACTTAGAATAGTTTCAGTTTATGATGGGTTTGTCAGGATGTAACCCAATCATAAGTTGAGGAAGATCTGTATGTGCATTCCTTGTTTCTGACTGTTCAAACTACTTTAGATGAGAAATGATCATTCTTGGTCATTCCCAAGTATAGAATACTGGAGTATACCATTATAAAATTCCTGCATGTCCCCAATGTTTATAGTAGCAATGTCCACAATAGCCAAACTATGGAAAGAGTCCAGATGTCCATTGATAGATAAATGGATAAAGAAGATGTGGAATAAATATATACAATGGAATGTTACTCAGCCATCAAAAACGAAATCTTACCATTTGCAATGACATGGATAGAACTAGAAGGTATTATGCTAAGCGAAATTAGTCAATCAGAGGAAAGAAATTATTGCATGATTTCACTCATACGTGGAATTTAAGAAACAAAACAGAAGATCATAGGGGAAGGGAGGGAAAAATAAACTAAGACCAAATCAGAGAGTGAGACAAACCATAAGACACTCTTTTTTAAAAAAGATTTTATTTATTTTAGAGATAGAGAGAGGGATAGAGAGAGAGTGTGTGCACAGAAGTGGGAGGAGGAGTGGAGGGAGAGGGACAAGCAGACTCTGCTCTGAGCACAGAGCCCGATGTGGGGCTTGATCCCACAACCCTAAGATCATGACTGGAGCCGAAATCAACAGTCGGATGCTTAACCAACTAGCCACCCAGGTGCCCCATGAGCCTCTTAATCATAGGAGACAAACTGAGCGTTGCTGGAGGGGAGGTGGATGAGGGGATGGGGTAACTGGGTGATGGGCATTAAGGGGGCACATGATGTGCTGAGCACTGGATGTTATATACGACTGACGAATCACTGAACTCTACCTCTGAAACTAGTAATACACTATGTTAATTAACTGAATTTAAAGAAAATTAAATTAAATTTTTAAAAATTCCTGCAGGTGAGTGGAGTGGCAGCAGGACACTTTGTGGTGCTCAGGGCACCTGGCCTCTTGGCTACACCACTGTGCCATGAACAAGGCTCCCTTGTGAGCTGAGAGTGTGAGTTTGGAGTGGAGCCTAATAGGGACAGAGGGTATTTGAAGCCCCAGAAGAGGCTTCGCATTGCTGGCAATGGAGTCTCCTGGAAAGCCGGCACTCACTGACTACTGGAGACTCACGAGAAACTAGAGTGAGTCTGTTCATTTAGGGACCCCAGGTAATAAGACAAGCTTTACCTGAGAGTGGAACCAATCTTCACAGCTGATCTTATGTGAAGAAGAAGGGGAGTATTTCAAGGAGCAGAAGTCAACTGTAGACAACTGTGATAGACAGGGGATGCATTTCCCCAAAGATGTCCTATCTTAATCTGCAGAACCTATGAATATGTTCCCTTACACGGCAAGAGAGAATTAAGGTTTCTAATGAAATAAGGTTGCTAATCAGCTGGCCTTAAATAGGGAGATTATCCTGGATTATGCAGTGGTCCCAAAGGCATCACAAGGGTCCTTAAAAAATGGAAGAGGCAAGAGGGTGGGCATCAGAGTGAGCGGAAGTGAGCACGCAACCACCCATTGTTGGCTTTGAAGGTGAAAAGGGGCCATGAGTCAAGGAACGTGGGCAGGCTCAAGAAACTGGAACAGGCAAAGAAGACAGATTCACCTCAAGAGATTCCAGAATGAATGCAGTCCAGCCAAAACCCTGATTTTAGCCCAATAAGACTGGATTTCTGACCTCCAGAATTGTAAAATAATAAATTTATGTCATTTAAGGCCACTAACCTTTTGCATACTTGTGATGGAAGCCACAGGAAATGCAAAGGAAACAAAACAGAGTTGTCTAGGTCCAGGGAGAAACTCTGCAGGGTCTAGAGAAGTAGCCCGACTGCTCCTGATAAGGGGCTGGAAGGAAGGTGGCCTCCTGCCCCAGCATGGCACAGCCAGCCAGGTTCATAGGTGAGAGTCTAAGCAGGCTGGCTTCGTTCCTAAGTCATTAGGGGCTGTCAGTGAGACCCCAGGCACAGCTGGAGAAGCTCTTGGTCCCCTTTTGGGAAACTTGGGAGTCACTGTTTAAGAATTCAGGAGCCACTAGCCAGTGACAACCACCAAGTTTCTCTTCGATCTCTTAACCATCTACGCTGTTTTGTTTATTTTCCCCACAGTGATTGACAGTAAAACACTTCAAGGAAAGGGCCCTGTAATGTGTTTCACAGACAACAATGATAAAACAAAACAAAACAAAACAGCTCCCATTTCTCAGTCAGCAGGGCTGCCAGAAACCTCAGATAGAGAAATAGGTGTTGGCGGCAAGGGAGAAGTAGAATCCTGATGGAGCGGAGACGGAAAGAAGGAAGGAAAGAAAGGGCTTTCAAGGGCCACGAGAAGGCTGTCCACGCAGGCATGGGGCCAGGAGCGGGTGGGTGCATCCCCACGAGGGACCACTCGGGCCTGGCATGAGGCTGGCACTCAGCACTCGTGAGCTGCTTGTTATTATTATTATTGCCTGTGACAGAATGTCCTCTTGAGGATGATTATCGGACGGTCCATATGTTTAAAGAGAAGGCTTATCACTCTTGTCTTCTTTTGTACGATTATTTTATCTGATTCTTCCATAAGCACACTGACGTGGTAGGACAGGTGACATTTTCCTCTCCATTTGGTAAAATATTAAAGTGAAACACACGCTGGTTTTGAGTGGACTTTGGGGTGAGCAGCTCGATAGCACAGCCAGGGGCTCCAGAGCGGAAGAGGAGGAAGCGTCTGCGGGGACACGTGGGTCCTGGTCTCAGAGAACTTGGGAGGCACCCCTGTGACCTCCAGAACCCGCTGGAGAGGTAAAGAGCCCAGAAATACCGACCCCTTGTCTCCAGGCCGCACAGCTGCCCGCCAGGCAAACCCAGGCTCTGAGCTCTGCACTCCGCCCTGCGTCACACTGCCTTCCTAACTGCCTTGTCTCGAGCTGACCGGGAACCGGGATGTAGAGGAAGGCCAGCCTCCTGGCAGGGCTCCCACCCTCCTGAGGCTCAGAGCCGCACCCTGGCAGGGCTTCCAGCCATTTCTGCCTTCTTCTAGTTACCGAAGGAAAAAATACTGATTGTAAACATCACTTTAAAAGCATGCCATCCGACAGCCGGCTCAGCTGCAATACATCAGCCTGAATTGTACTCATTTATGGTGAAGCATTTTATATTAATGTTTTCATTGCTTATCACAGACACTGGCTTTAAAGTGCTTAAGCCAGCTGTACTGAGTTATTTATTAGGCTTTTTTTTCCAAGTTGCCTTTTCCTTAAATAAAGTGTTTGTTTTACTTTCATACATTTAAGACTCCCTCTCATCTCCTGTCAATCACTTCTGATGGCTGATGTGCATGCATCCCCTATTTCTCCAGAATATACTCAGAACCTATGGAAGGAAGAGGAACTGGAGCCAGCAATGGCCACAAAGGAACAAGGTTCAAGAGAGGCAGAGAGTTCAGTCTCTGGTTAGCTTCTCTTCCTTCATGTTCTCCCTTTTTCCCACAAGCTGGATTCTACCTCCACAGTAGCAGTGAAGACCTCCAACTGTTGCCTGAAGTCAACTGGTTTGACATCTGAGCTATATAGTCAATGCTGTTGATCATCTCCCCCTTCCTTGGTCCTCTTCCTGACACGGTAACCAGTCCTCTGTCCCCTTCATTGACTTCACCTTCCTCCTCTTCCCTAAACGTGGTCTAAGGGTCTCCTTCAGAACTAGCACCTACGTAAAGTGAAGTCTAAAGACTGAATGGTCAAACACTCTCCTTCCCTAACCCACTGGGCTCCCAGAAGACTGACAACAAGATGGAAAGGTAGCAAGTTTGTCTCTAAAGAGTCTGACATTTGACTAACAGGAATGAGTTGGCTAACAAACTTCTCAACATCCAGTCACATCACACTGAACAAAGCCTACCCATAACCACAGAATTCCAGCTACCAATATGGTTCCTCACTCTGGAATATGAACAGACAGCTAAAGATCAGCAGACATTTAAGAACTCTAACAAAAATCAAAACAAAACAAAAATTGGAAATAAGGGCCTCATAGGAAATAAAAGTAAAGCAGGAAGCGAAAGAATTCTTTTTAAAAAAACTACTGTTAATATCTTCAGAAAAAAATAAGATAGGTAATCATAGAACAAGAACAGAAGGTTACTGTAAAAGAAAAGTCAGAAAATAAAAAAGACTAAATAGATATTAAATATGCAATAACTATAATAAATTAAATAAGACTTCTAGAAAATAAATATAAGAAATCTCTTAAGAAGTAGACAGAAGACAGTGAGATGAAATAAAGAAAAGAAATAATAGGAAAATTAAAGTGTTCATCAAGGCGGTCCAATAATCTCTTTAGAAATTTCAATAAGAAAGCTCCGACAATTACAGATAACAAAGCCCACAAGGATTTCCAGAACAAGAGTATGAAATTCCAGATGTAATGGACTTACCAAAAGGTCAAACTTAATGAATGAAAAGAAAGATGCACACCTAGATATATCATTGTGAAATTTTAAAACACCAAGGATAAAGAGTGGAGATAAACACTTTCCGAGAAGGGTAAAAAAAGGATCACGCACACAGGAAGAAACTGGCAAAACATCAGATTTCTCAATAGTGACACCAGAATTGAGAATACACTGAGCAATGTATTTCCATCCGAGAATTCTGTATCTGGTCAAATGTGAAGAGAGAATAAAGACATATTCAGATATGCAACTGCTCTTGTGGGCTTTCATGAGGAGCTTCTGAAAGAATATCTTCACCAAATAAGAGAGTAAAACAAAGACAAAAGATCAAGGAAAGAGGAGGTCACCAAAGGAGACCAGTGTCCAGGAAAGTGAGACAGGAGGGGTATGGCAGGCCTAGGGGGAAGAGTCCAAATCAAATAGAGCTGGGGTTTGGGGGTTCCAGAAGGGGAGGTTTCGAGAAAAAAAAGCAGCACTGTTTAGTCACCCAGTGACTGTGTCTAGGGGTTCTTGGTAGATCTGTCAGAGAGTCTGGGGAAGAATCAATGGTAGGTACATAGAAAACTAGGTACACTATTAAATTTGACAATTTTCAGCTCTTGGAAAAACAAAAAGTTGTGTATAAAAGGAAATTATCCTATCTGCATTCCTTTATGAATATTTTCATAGATATAAATATGAAAATCCTAAAAATAAACTTCACAGAAAATTGCATTACAGCTATGTTGGAAGGATGGAAGAAAGAGAAGGGATGAGATGTGTTAGCTCAAAGAAAGGAAGCCCACCCTTCTGTAGATGGAAGTCAAAAAAATACCGTCCTGGAGATACAGCAGTATAATAATATTATTTAGAAATAGGAAGGTAAATGCTAGCAACGAGAGCTCAAAAAGTTGAGAAGGTGTTTCTAGGGAGTTAAGACTCAGAAGCGCAGAAAAGTAGGCCAAGGAACTAGTAGGTTTTTTGCAAGTCTTGTCATAAATTTGAATTTTGTTATCATGTACACTTACTAGTTTAGTGGTAAAAATTTAATGCAGGTATATAAACTTAATGACATATGCATAGCTGTATATTCTAAATTTTTAAAAAGATTTTAGCTCACAAGCAGGGGGAGTGGCAGGCAGAGGAAGAAGCAGGCTCCCCTCTGAGCAAGGAATCCGATGCAGGGCTCAATCCCAGGACCCTGGGATCTTGACCTGAGCTGAAGGCAGATGCTTAACCAACTGAGCCACCCAGGCACCCCACAGAGCTGTATATTCTAGAGAGGACAAGAGTTCACTATGAACAGATCCACAATGGGGAGCAAAAGCAGATGCAGTCCCTGCCCTCTTGGAATGTCTCTTTAAACATGGCATGCTGTCTCTTACCTAAGGACCCTGCACCCAGCTTTCCTTGACCGTTAGTCCATGCGGAACATGTAGACACAGTCATCAAGGATTCTTTCACACCTTCCTTGACTCCCCTGGGGAAACAGGCCTGTCCTGAGTCCTACTGCTCTCTGTGTAACACCACTGCAGTGATTGTCTCACTGTACTAGATACATCCATTTGCAGGCCCATCTCCCAGCTTGTCATGCAAGGACTTCATTTCACCCTAAGCATGTCTCTAATGCCCAGCAGTGTCTGACTCTATGTCAGAGCCCAGGAAGTGTGTGTCAAACAACCACATGCCTGCACGGAGGCATGTGTAGAGGGCAGGGCTGTGTTCTCTTGTTAACACCTAAAAGAAAGAGCAAAACACTCCCTGGTTAAATAAACAAAGAGGGATGAGAGAGCAGGAAATATCCAGGAAATTGACAGTACCATCCTTCCGGGGCTAGGCACAGGGGCTGCACAGAGCAAGGCCCCAGCACCTCAGTGGGAGCTAAAATCCCACATTATTTCCACAATACCCAGGACCCAAGACGGTCCAAAATAACGTTCACACAAGATGAGGGCGGAAAGGAGGGAAGTGATATGGAAAAGAGGCAGGGGGCCTAAAGGCACAGCTTGCTGGCAGTAGCACCTGTGTCTCCTTGTGACTTCCAGCGAGAAGCTCAGATGCCTCCGGTGTGCCACGGGATGTTCCTCTGTTACCTGTGACCACCAGGGAAGAAGCCAGCGCACCCTCCCGCAGTGAGTGACAGACCACGTCCAATACTAGAGGCGTGACAAGCTGCAGGAGCTCTTCTCAGTCCCAGCCCGTGGTGCCGTTGGTACCGCTTACACTAACAGTTCGAGTACTTCCCAGAGATCTCCACGTGAGCGGACAAGACGCGGGGCTCATTTGCAGCACCACCCCCTCCCGCCTGCCCCTGGCCCTGCCCATCCAGGACAGCCATTTCCACAATCAGAGGCCTCAGCTTCATAATCTGAGTCTCAAAGGCAAGGGGCATTTACCAAAGACTCTGAGAAAATTTCTAAAGTCCTACCGATGCCACTTGGTTCCCACCAAAAGTATCTTCAGAAACTGAAAGTTGAATGAATTTCTCATACATTCATCCAACCCAGGGAGGTAGCTGGTCAGCTTTGTGGCATGATTTAAAGGCTCTGAAAAAACCACACTGCCCCAAAATATCTCCCCACTGGCCTGAAATTCTTCATTTCACTTTATAATCATGCCTGAAATTCCACCAATTAGAAACTCATTTACAAGCCCCTCTTGTAAAATGTGCAAGAATGATTAGCTTTATCTGATGCTGCTCCAGAATCTAAAATTAGGACCAATGGTTGGGCCTAATAAAGAAAAATTGATGGGCTTTAGTTTGACTGAAAAAGCCTCTTCTGTCAGTTCTTGCTCTTCAGCAATGGGACTGGCAACTCCCATGAATGACAGGTAAGCGATCACATAAGACAAAATCTTCTCCTTCTGGACAGCTCTAAAGGGGTAGAAAGTTCTTCCTCACGCAGGATTAAAATGTGCTTCCTGACACTCTCTGCAGTTTGCCCTAGTTCTGCTCTCAACAACACAAAGACAGTCTCATCACCACACCCTTGTCAAATAGTCTAAGCCAGGCTTCTTTCCCTTAGAGCTCCCAGGGTCCTTCCCCCAAGTCTAACAGCTGGGCAATCTGTGTGCACTGATTTGGATAAACAGGTACGGCTTCGGGACTCCTTGCCTGCCCACCAGAGAATGGCCTTCAGTAGAGCAGAAGCTGTGGAGTGTCTACGACATGTGGTGACAGCCCTTCGCTCTCCGCCTCCCACTGCCCGAGCACCCTGGCACACAGACGGCCACGTGGGGCTGGAAGCATCACATGCGTGTCGTGGTCAGGCACCAGGCCATGGGCAGGGAAGTCAAATCAGAGAAGGGCTCAAGAAGGTACTGACCCCTGGGCCGTTGGGTTTGGGCAAAACCGGTACCTGGGTGCCAGGGATCCTGAGAGTGCAACCTGGTGCCATGCCAGAGGCTGTCTGCTCTGAATTTCTCCACAAGAGTTCTGCTCTCGAAGACCTAAGACCTAAGCACTGGCCATCTGCACTGGATCAACCGTTCACTAATTTGAGGCTTGGAGTAAGTTTCTTAACTCCTCTGAGCCTCTACTTCGTCATCCACTAAGTGAGGACTTTTCTACCTGCCTCTCTGATAAATTTTACAAGAATTCCATGAGATGATAAATGTGAAAATGCTTTGAAGGCTGTAAAGCAAAGCACTGTGCCATGGCCAGCAGTGTAGTTCATGGCTGACTTCCATCCAGTTGGGGACAGCCCAGGTTCTCAGCTAGGCCTTATGGCCAAAAGGAGAGCTGATACTCCGCAGCAAAATATGTTCCTAATGAAGGCAGGATCTAAGAGCCAAGTGTTCCACAAGTTTGACAACCAATTTGTGGCCTCTTGTACCTTTCTGCAACAAAATACTATACCGTGAGACTTTTGGCGTCATTATATCTTCTGACATGTTGCCTGCAACATGAATGTTGGAGGTGGTTTCACAGCATGGCCCACTGCATGAAGGTACCTCATTGGCCACACATGTCTCCGAGCCATACAGACATCCCTGAGCAGAGACATCTGTTTGGGTTACTCACCAGCCAATCCTAGAGCAGGTCTTACTTTTACAGATACCTGGGATATGGGAGTCGTGGGTGGTGAGGGATCTGGAGCTCCTCGTAAGGGAGGGTAAAATCAGGGACCTGAAAAGGCAGTATAATTAAGTCTGTGAGTAGACTTCCCAAGGTTGCCTTAACTGACATGTGTCTATTTGGGGACCTAATTCTGGGTATAAATCAAGACAGAGAAGTTAGGAGGCCTGGGTTCCTGCTCTTGCACTAAATGTGGGGATAACGGGGAGAGTCTCCAGGTCCCACTGCTCTCAGTTGTAGCGTAGGGAGCAGGATCAGGTGACCTTTTTCTGTAACTTTCATTTTATCATTACAGTCTACTCCCCTTCACCCCCCAAACATGGCTATCTCCTGAGATCATTGAAGACTCAGCCTTAACTTGGTTTTCCCAAAGAAGTCGTCCTATTTTCCCAAGACCAAGCTAAAGCCACTACCAGACATCAGCGTGGTACTTCTAACCTGTCTTCCTCTTCTCCCTGAGTACTCTGTGACCACAGTGTGCCTGGTACAGAGTGGGTAGGCAATAAATTAAAATTTATTTTTTTTAAAGATTTTATTTATTTATTTGACACAGAGAGAGAGATCAGATCACAAGTAGGCAGAGAGGCAGGCAGAGAGAGAAGAGGAAGCAGACTCCCTGCCGAGCAGAGAGCCCGATGCAGGCCTCAATCTCAGGACCCTGAGATCATGACCTGAGCCAAAGGCAGAGGCTTTAACCCACTGAGCCACCCAGGCGCCGAATAAATTAAAATTTAAAAGAGAAAGAGAAACATCTTAGTAAAGGTGAAATCACAACCCTCTCGGAATGCAAATGGAAACTAAGAGAGACCCCACTACCCTAAGCAAGGATTTACTGCTATAATTCACAGCAAATAATCACAAATTCTTAGCAATAAAGCATTTCCATCAAGAGGTAGATCTGACCAATGGAATGTGTCTTGCAACCCCGGGACTCAGAAGGTCTTAGTTTCTTCTCTTGCCATCTTTGGAACCCTAAAATAGCCCTGTGAAGAAGCCCAGGCTAGCCTGCTGGAAGTTGAGAGCCCCCATGGAGAACCAAGGCACCCCAGCCAATAGGCAGCCAATACCTGGCCAATAACCTGCCAACTACTAACCGTGTGACTGAAACCATCCCAGCTCATCAAGCCACCAGCCAACCCATCGGGTAACCAAAGACATCTACGAAAATCCAGCAAAGATCGGCTGAACCAGCCCAGAAAAGACAAACCATGGACGAAATAAATGCTTATCATTTCAAACCACAGCATATGTATCATAATTTGTTATGCAGCAAAAGCTACCTGACACAACTTCCCTTCTGCCTCTTTTTAACTTAGCAGGTCTACCTCTTGGCAAGTATCATGGAGGCAAAGGGCATGGACTAAGTTGTATTAGTCATCTTAGGAGTCCAGGAGTTTTTTGAGGGAGACACAGCCCATATCTTATCCCTACAGCACAAGCTTCAGATTAGGGAAACTGGTATATATGAATCACTGTGACCATGATTAGTCATAACAGACAACAGCTAACAGTATTTCTTTAGTGCTTACTCCATGCCAGTCACTTCTAAGGGTTGTACATCTATTTTCTCTTTTTAATTTCAAGACAAACCTATGAGATTTTATTTTCCATTTTTTCCATTTCACAGATGAGAAAACTGAGGAACAGGGATGCTAAGTAATTCTCCCCAAAGCCACGCCACTAGGAAGTGGTGAAGCTGGAACTTGATCTGAGGCAGGCTGACCTCCAGAGTCCTTGCTCTTATTCAGGATGCCATCTGCCAAGTCCTCAGGCAAGGAAGGACTGGGATCTCCCAAAAGGGAAAGGGGGTGGGGGATGTTAATGGGTGACCTAAGATCAGTCCTAGGACCTATGGGGTGTCATGGGGACAGAGTGATTCTGGCACAGGATGAGGTAGAAACTGGAAATGCCTCAGAAGCCAGTCACTCTGGAGAAACAGTTTGGGAAAACAGTAGCTCAGCCTCTGAGAGTGGGGACCCAAGTACAGGAAACTGCAGAAAAGGCTTGGGGTGCAGGGATCTGGACCCACAGGATGTCAGTAGGTTACCAGCCAGGGGCCCACAGACAAAACAGGCCCTGTGGACCAGAACACAGTAAGACACGACCCCTCCCCTCAAGTAGTAGTGCTGCCATGGGCAGGTGGAGTTTTCAATTGCCTTTCTCCCTGGTTATGGGAGAAACGTGCATGGTGGGTGGTAAGAAATAAGGAACTGGACTTCCTGATAATAAGAGCAGCTGAAGTCTCAAGCAATTGATTAGGGAAGTAAAAAGGAAGTGACCGTATGTAACACCCAAAGCAAGTGAAATGGTCCCAGTGGTTTCATAAGTATTTCTTGAATAGAACTGCACAGCTTAAATGTTGTTTTCAAATATTTTATTTGCTTATTTGCTTCTCACAACAACACTGCAAAATGGATAGGACAAGTGTCACTGTCTCTGCTTTTCAGGTGATAGAACTGTAGCTCAAGGGAGAGGCCTTGCCCAGTGTCACGTTACCAGCAGGGAGGCAGAGCCAAGAAGCCGACACAAGGCTTTGCCCTCCAGATCTAGAATTCCCTTCTGCTGGGCCATGTCTCCTCTTTATATGCATGGAAAGTTGTGTAACTGTTAAATAGAAGTCATAACTCAGGATAGGAATCCAAGGGAATGCACGCTGGCAACTCAGTATCAAAAGAGTGGTCCAAGAGTGGTCTAAGACTCGAAAGCAGCCAAGAGAAGGTCACGGTACCCCCAGGTAGTCAGTGATGTCCTCAAGGAAGAGGTAGGGGCCCTGAGTTTGATTTAATTCATTCATGCAATGTTGTGTCACAAACAAATGATTATTCAGAAAGCTGCTAATGAATTCCACCCAGTTATTTTATAGCAACAAGTTGCTTGGGGCTGATCTACAAAATATTCTGCTACTTGATGTAATCCACTTTTACCCAAACTGTTGTATGTGGTGAAAAATCATGGTCATTTTTTCACATTTGCTTATTTGTGAGCTGAGAAGCAGAGGCTGTTCTGGCAACCAACCCCCGACACCTGTTTACTCTGGGCCAAGTCTCACTGTGGTTATGGCTTTAATGGCAAACACAACTTTCCATTGTTCACTGTTGAGCAACTGGAAGGGGACGCAAGCAAGAAGAGGACCCCTGGCATCAGAAGTCAGCTCTGTGGAAATGGGTTTTTATCGGGAAGTGGAACAGAGAAATCGCTGGAATGAGAAGAATTATCATTTCTAGAGTCGTCTTTGGATAACAAATTGCTGAGACCTAAATATCCACAGATTATTCTATCTGAGTTTATCTTGTTGCGACAGATCCACATGCTGTAATCAATCACACTGCGTATCCATAAAACAGCTTGATAGTACACATGTATTCTCCTCAAAATAAAGTTGTAACATTTACACATAATAACTTATTGGGCTGCAGGCTTTGCCTGACATATGCTCAATATCATCCGATGTTTTATTGGATCCCACAAAAACTTTTGCCTAATACGGTCATCCTACAGAGAAAAGTTAACCGAAGTCCTGACTCTACGAAAGAAAACTAGAAAGAAAGAATGGAAACTGAGGCAACCTGCTCTGGAGGCTGAAGAGGGGCCCCAGTAGGTAGAGCCTTAGGGGAGAAGGTCACGGAGGGGTTCAGAGCCTGAAGGTAGTCCCATCACCCCCCAAACACACACTCACTGGCCGTGCGCTACGAACGGAACAAGTCAGTCCGGCTCTTCAGACCTCAGCTGCCTCATCTGTAAAATGTTTGGCATTACCGAATATTAAAATGTAAATTATACAGAGCCAGTGAGAGAAATGGAGCAGGATGGAGAGCTCACAGCAGGGGGTTCCTGCGCAGAAGTGAGACATAACTGGCCAGTGCATCTGGAACACAGAAGCCACTTCCACTGATTCTGCATAGAGGTGTGGGCGGTCAAAATAGTGTGACAAGTAGTTTGAGGCTTTCTCTATTGACTGTCAATCTACTAAAATCTGTATAATTGCTATTTATTTGTTGATTTATTATCTCTCTCTTCACCCAACCCCACTCTGGACTATCAGGTCCATGAGGCAGAGACTCGGCTGTCTTCTACACTGTGGTGTCTGCAGTGCCTAACACATAGTAGGCAGTCAGTAAGCAACCGATGAATGAAGGAAACATACATGTATGAAAGAATAAGTGAGGCCCAGAACACACTGTATCCGATACTTCTGGAGAACTGCCACACATGTCCTGCTCTGGGCAGCCCCTCTGGCCAAAGCCCTGTGCTCTTTCTCTCCTGCCACCTCCACCAAAACATGCCCATGCTGCGCCCATGTTTTCAGCAATAGAACTAATCTAAAAACAGCGAAGGTAAGTGGTCATGCTGCTCTTTGTGGGTCCCTCCGCTCTCCACCCTGGCCAGAGGACATGTGGGATGGGGAAACCATGTTGAGGCATACCTTAGGAAACCCCAGAAACTAGGAAGCGGTGTATGAGTAAGGAAAGCTTTGTATGTTGCAGAAGCACTCAGGAGGTTGGGGGAAATGTGGGACGCTGCTAGTCACTCTTCAGGCATCCAAATCACCCATGCAGCTTGGACAACTTACACCCCCGACGTCCTGACGGAGCCCAGAGAGCTACAGTTCCCAAAGTCCCACAGACGATCGTGGTATGCTCTGACGACTGAGAACAGCGGGACCAACCAGACACCGGCTTGCAACCTTTCCCAGTTCAAACCTGAATGCAGGTTTTAAGTGCCCTTGGGGGAAGGGAACGGTACTGTATATATGTAGTTTTCTAAAAACTCAGAAAGTCTTGGACCAGAAAAATAGTGCAAGTTTAACCTCTGGCCCTTCTAGTTTGTACTGTTGGCTGAGCATGTCAGGCTCACTCCCTCCCTGTCCTCGGTTTATGGAGCTCTTCAACCACTGACACAACTCTCTGCATCCTCAACAGCCTCTCGAAATCACACCCACGTGTTTGGGGCAATGATGGGATATGGTTAATCATGTGAAAATCAGCCGATGGTCCAGCAAAGAACCTGACTCAACACTGTCTTGCTGAGACCTTTGAAATTTGTCTTGTGAAGGTCCAGCCACATTCATACCCGTTGTTCACTCAGTGAACAAACACATTTGATCCCATCCTAGCAAAAAGAGATGGAGACACAACGCTTGCTGCATGCTTAAGCTTCGCCGCGTAAAAACAACCTGCAGTTTTCAGCTTAGCACTTCAGGAAGTCGATGGTGTAGACAGCTCCCAAGAGTTTCAGGAGACACAACTCATGAAGAATCACACACATTACCCTCATGATCATCCATGCAGTCATCCAAGGTTTCATTCTCACACCCCAGCAGGATGTAAGAGGCTAAGATTTCATGTGACTCTCTCCAGGGGGAGCTACTCTGTCCCGACAATATAGACACATAAGTAAGTAGAGTCGAACCATAAACTCAGGGAAATTTGCCTTGAAAACAGACTCAGTCCCCAAGCTGGCTGGACCCTGCTGTAGCGGAGCTGTAAATCTTCACAAGTCCGTGTGTTTGCCCAGATACTGTGCCTGTGGAGCGAGGGAGGGGGCCAGGAACATGCTGGGCACAGGCACAAGCAAGTGAGCCTGCTGAACCCATGCTGCTGAGATAATCAAGGGTCCTGGGGGTCAGAACTCTTCCTTCTTCAAGGCCAGTCTGTGCCCCTTGCACAAAGCAGCTGGAAATGGTTTGCACTGGTCTGGGCCAGCCTGGGTGACTGAGTGGCAAACCCAGACTCAGGGATCAGAAACATTTTCCGTGATACCCCACACTTACAGCCACAAGAGCCCTGGGTTTTACCCTCGCCCTTCTCAGCACGGGCCATTCTGTCTTTCTACAGTGGTTTACACAGGTCTAGTATGGCCCCTGGACCTGGGAAACAGTCCAGGTTGGGAGGCGTTAATGACTTTGCAATGTGCAGCCTTTTCCTGTCCTCATTCCTCTTGTCAGCCAGTCCCCATTTCCTAGCCAGGACCTCTGCTATGCTCACGGTACACAGACCCCCTACCTACCACACTGCACACACCTTTCCCTTTAGTTAACCTAAAGCCAGGCTAGGATTTTCAAAAGGAACTCTTATTAGGAAACCCTGGGAGCACAAAGAAGAGAAATAGATGAGAGCAATAATGGTTCACATTTGTAAAGCACTTTGCAGTTTGCAAAGCACTTGCACATTCATTACCTCATTTACCCAGCATGAATTCCTTCCCGACTTAAGTAAAGCCTAGCCAGAGATTGGCACAGGCTCCACGAGGAGTTTCCTCCATCCCTTCCTGGCCACCATTCCCCAAATCCAACCCTAATATCTGGCAACACTGGCAGCCTGCATGGTTCCTTACGGTTCCCCAAAGTCTGATTCCTGGTCCTGGGTCTACGTCTGACTTTCTCCTGGAGGAGGTTTCCAGAAGCATTTTTACTAACTAGTTGTGAATTTTTACTAACTAGTTACTAACTAGTTCACTAAGGGAAGGGAAGTTTCTTGCTTCCAGGACAGTAACTGGAGTTAGTCTCTCCCATCTTTGTCAAAGACAGCAGTAATAATTAACATTCATTGAGCACTTACTAGGTACGAGGTGCTGCATTTGTGTGTATTAACTTGCTTGTCCGCACCTAAACCAATGAGCAGACAGTATTATCCCCACTTCACAGATCAGCGAGGCTTAGTAAATACAGGTCTTGTTTTCTGTTGTGGAAGTAATCAGTGGATTGGGTGAAATTCAGGACAACGTGACTGAAGTCTTTTGCTTCATTTAGTCCTGATTTTATGGATGCACACATTGAAGATGCATTTACCAAGCTCCTCCTGTGCAGCTGGCTGGCCACAGGGACACAGCGGTGAACCAGGCATGGCTCTGCCCTGAGGGGCCCGCCAGCTAGCTGGCCCCTATCAGCCTCCCCCACCGCAGCGTTACCACATAGGTCCGAACCCAGTCTAGGGGCCAGAGAAAACTGCCGGGAGGACATGACATCCATGAGGAGGAGGAGAGTGTGCCCCGAGTGGACGGAGCAGCAGAAATAAAGGTTTGGAGGCCAGACAAAGCATGACCTTCAGGAAATCCAGCACCGGTGTGTCAAACAGGGTGGGTGAGTTGTAGACTGAGTAGGGGTTGGAGCTTTCTCCTGAAATCACTAAAGCACTATTGTTGGGTTTTAAGCAGAGAAGTGATATGACAAGTGATATGACAAGAAGTGATATGACAACTTTCCCCCTGAAGTTATTTTTTTCAATTAAATCCCTTCTTATTATCTTGCTGTCCTATAATTGTCTCTTTCTGATAAAAGTGAGTTCAGATGGGGGCCAGGTGGGGGGACTCATTAAATAAGGCTCTCTGGCCACTGGTTGCTCATTAGCAGAAGTCTTGCCACCCTCCATGTTTCCCATCCTCCTCCACCCCGGGCTCTCTCTTCCCTATAATCAGACACTTAGGGGACCCGAAGCTGTTTTGGCCCAAGAGTTCATAGCAAATTCCAGGCCCATGTCTCTGAATACTGGTTGCTTCCATCTCTTCTGGATTGACCTTCATCTTTGGTGTCCAACCACGACCGTCGCCCTCTGTCCACATACACTATCAGAGTTCATAAACTGCCCACTGCTGACGAGTGCCCCTTTGTCAGGTGTTCAAGAGTTTGCCCAGACTTCTGGTTGGCTGGCTGGCTGGCTCTGTGCTCCCCTTGCTGTGATGGGAAACTCCTGGGGGCCGGGCCAGGGACAGGTTTGGAGGAACCCAGATGCAGGCACCTTCTGCCTGTGGGGAGTACTCTTAATTTGGCTTAAAGTGTGATTTCAGCAGGCAGGGTCATAAAGACGTGAGGGAGGAAGGGGCCATGGCTTGCCAAGAAGGCCCACCAAACTAATTCTGGCGACTGCCCAGGCAAAGGCAAGACAGCTGGCTTCTCCTCACAGCTGGGGCTGTGTTTTATGCCGGTCTGAGATGTCCACAGTTCCCAGCTCCTAGCACATATATGAGCTTGTCTTTGGCCGTCTCTCTCTTCAGAACCAAAGTCCTGTTTTGTTTCCACAGTTGAGAGAGGCCTCAGAAATTGAGTTCTGGCCAATCTGTGCCATGATGTGGGCATGAGATACCAAGACAACGGACACTGCCTCCTTTGGGGCAGACAACCTTTACACCTGGACCGTGGCAGGCCGAACAACTCAAGAATCCACTGAGAGCCATACACGACGGTATGGAATAGGTGTGCTTTTATGAGACCCCCAAAAGGGGTCCACAGCCCCCACAAAAAGGTTAATAAGCCCTGATTTGGAGGGTGCTTGCTGATCTGCACACACTGGCCCTATTGTAACCTTCTGAGCCCAGGGCCAGCCCTCCCCACTGCAGGTCTGCCCAAACACATCCAGTTGACCCAACTAATGCAAACATGGCAATAATTTATTTCAGTTCAAAGAAATGCAAATTGGGTTAATATCCCTTTCTCTGAACCATCACATATTCAATATAAACTAATTCGTTTCCACAGCAGTGAATTTTTCTAGAAACAAATGATACTCTGTTCTGCACAATTCAAACTAGCACATTTTTTAATGCAACAAACATTTATAAACCACTCATCCCTCCCCCCTTCCCTCCTTCCTAAAAATACCCATTGCAGCACCATCTTCGAGCCTACAGCCTGTCATCCCGAACTGCTGCATTGTATTTTTATAATGGGACTGTTTCAATCCTAGTCATCAAATTACCCTGTTTATTATTATCCCCATTTTACAGATAAAGGAACTAGGTCACAGGGAGGTCACCTGACCAGTCCCAAGCCCCACAGCAGGGCTATAATGGAGAAGACGTGCTTCCCGGGGACTGCGGCCTTGGAAGAACAGAGGCGGGCAGGCTGGCTTGCTTATGCTCCTAGAAAAAGCAAGCACTAGTGGGAGATGAGCCCGCTGTCTCTCAGCACAGTCCAGGGCCAACACAGGGAAGATATAACCAGGCGCGTGGCAAGAGGTGTCCCGAGCAGAGCCATCTGTGTGACTACCTGAGAGCACAGCTGTCCAGAGAGAGGCTTCTCGGAGACACAGCAGCCAAGGGCCAGCCTGCAGACCTGGAGCCACAAGGGAAGGGGCATTTGACTAGAAACCTGGGCCCTGACTCTGCAGGCAGGTCCCTCCTCCCAATGAACCTCCGTTTCACAGCAGGAATGATGCCTGGATTCCACGATCTCCGGCAGCTTTTCAGGAGCAGCAAAGGGGTCTGACCAGGGGCGCTCTGTGGAAGGACTCCTGAAATTGCTGCCTGAGGGCCCCCCCGCTCCCCACAACCCACAGGGTGCTCACTGTTCCCCAGCGAGGGCCCCCACACCGGGGCTTCCCCCGTCAAAAGGCATGCCAGGCCTCTGATTGTCACTGGCGAGGCCTGCTGTGGGACAGCCAGCTCAGCTGATCATCACACCAGACAGCCTGGGGGTGACGTCACCCTTTATATATACAAAATGTCATGCACGTGCACACACGCATACACACACCCGATCTCTTTTCTCGACACATCGTTCCTGATTTAAAGAACTAAAGCCTGAGGCTGAGATTATTCCTGGCCCCCTCCAGGACCACGAAGGGGGCATCTTGGGACCTCACCCTGGTGCCCATCGAAGTGCCACATGCACGTACCATCTACCCAAGAGCTGTCTGTGGGCCATGGAGCTGCAGGCTCCCAGGGCTAAAGTGACTGCTCCGTTTGCCTCTGTCCTCAGACCTGCACCACGCATGCCTCTGCCCCTGCAGACGCCGCGGCCCTGGGTCCTCCGCCACGCTGGGCCGCAGTGGGCGTGCGGGTCAGCGGCCATGTCAGAACCACAGCATCAGCGCTCTCCCGCAGCAGGGCTCGTTATTAATAAACACGCTGCTGCGAGCATTTGCTCACGATTGTTTGATATTTCAGTTTTCAGTAATTTTCTCAGTTAATAATTTATTAAATGGATTATTTGTCATTTCAATTTATTAAAAATTGATAAAGGGCTCATTTCTTTTTTCCCAAGCTAGGACACAGGGAGAGATATACAGGCCAGAGTACAAATTAAAGGCGCCCTGATTCTTTCCCTCCCCTGATCCCTACCCAATCACCTGCAGCCGATGAACACCCTCCCCTCCCCTCCCTGGTGTCTCTGCACCAGAATCTGCTCCCTGGTCAAGCAATGAGGCTGGAGAGACATGCTCCCACCTGCTCCTGAGCCAAATCCTCCACCCATCCCCTGGCTTCTTATCTCAGCTTTCCCCCCACACCGCAGGGGAAGCTCAAGGCCTCCTGCTGCCCTGCCAGCAAGGAGAATGCCCTATCAGTTCCTTCAGCATGCTGACTTCCGCAGAGTGCCCTCTCGGAGGTGGGGCTGCGTTTCCAAGAAGGAACCTGGGGTGGTGGTGGGACCTATGACTCTGGGGTGCCATGGGGGGCGGGGGGCAGGGGAGAATGTGCAGGGAGCACTCAAAATGGCCACCTGCTCTCCTGCAAGCCCATACCCATCCTGGCAGGGAGCTCTCTTGTCCTCAGTGCTATTAATTACTTCATAGTTTCTGCATTCTGATCATGGCCCTGCCTATGTTTACAGAACAAGCATATGAAGGCACTTGAGAAGAAAAACATCACCAGGACAGTCTGCTGACCCTTTTCTCCTCCTTCTCCTCCCTGTCCTCCAGGTCACCCTCCACCACATGCTTCGCTTATTTATTCCACTGCTCTCTTTCCAGCCTCTTACCATCTCCACAACCCTTCCTGCTTTTCTCCTGTCTCCCTCTTTCTTAATCCCTCTTTCGCTCGCTCTCTCTCCTTTTCCCCTACGTCTTTCTGGGCCTTCCTCCCCAAAGTATCCTCAGCAGGGTGGCTGAACGACCAACCAAGTTCCCCTCTCTGTGGGTATGACCCCAGGAGGGGCCTCCTCAGAGCCACCGCAGACCTTTATCACCAGTGCCCTGAGGTCACAATGGCTCTTAGGCTGTTTCTGGGCTAAGAGCTAAGTGTCACGTGCCCAGGTCCCAACCTCTGGTCCCGGAGTGTCCACCCAACCATGGCAAGAAGAAAGGACAGTGCTCTCTGGGTCAAAAATGGTGCAGATGAAGGCCTGCCCAGCCATCAGCAAACTCAAGGCAGAGAGAGAGGGGAAGAAATCACAGGTGGGCAGGAGGGTGAGCAGAGAAACAGCAGCCACCTCAAAGTCACTTTAGCCAAGAGAGTTTGGTCATCATTTTGCAATTTCTGTCTGCCTTCACGGGCTCCTTGAGATCCCATGTATCACTGTTTTCCAGAGCGCTTTTTTCCGAGATGAGTTTAATGGCCTTATAAAAGTCACATTGTGCACAAATTGGGAAGTCTCTGAAGCTCCGCGCCGGCTCTCATGCATAGACACTCGCCAACTTCCCACAGCTGAGCAGGGAAGGCAATTCAAGGCACAAAAACATCCTTGGGTAAATTACTTCCTATTAGTATGTCACATATTTCTTAGATACGACTGTAGTTCCAGGAGGTGACAGCAGCAGTTGACAATAAAACTTTGCACTCTTTCTTATTTATATTTTCCCTGCCTTTCCATTTTGTTTGTTTTTTTCTTTTCCCTCAAAGTTACATAACATCACATCCAACTCATCATCTCCTCACTCCTGGGGAAACAATGCCCCCAAGGCTCTTCCTGACTTCCTCACTGTGGGGCTGTCCAAGTAGACATCCTATCTCAAGGACCATAAAAGGCCATTGCAGCACCTGGAGACAGGAGGCCCCGCGTTGGGGCTCTGTCAGCCCCGCTAATTCTCCCCAAGTCCACTGCTAGACACAGCTTCCTGCTTCTCTTCAAATCCAGAATTTTCCACTGAACAACGACCTACCACATGTGTAGGTCTGAGCTGGAAGAACTGAATAGAGACAAGAGAAAATAGGAGTTCGCTCTCTGCTCACTGAATGAGACCCATCCAGTGAGACAGCCTAATCTCAAGAAAATATACAGTAAGTGACAAGGTGAGCACTTCAACCTAACCAGATCACAGGAGCTGGGCTGGAGGCACTGAGGTCGGGGTAAAGGAGGCTGTGACCTAAAGTTAGGTTCCAACAGACGGGTGAAGGGCAGAGCCATTGAGGCGGGGGGCTCCCTTATGCTGTTCTCTGCAAACAGTGGCACCTCCGCATTTAAGTACATCCAGATGGAGAACGAGAATGGAGGCCCCGGCAGGGAACTGATGCTTCTAGACAAGAATTTTCTCTCCATTGTCCCAAGACCTTAAGAAGTTCCTCAAGCACAGGGAGGATCCCGTTTGCCAGCCTTTGGGCTGGGGTCAACTGCATGAGGCTCTCCAGGGGATGGCCGCTTGGGAATGTCTCTGTCCCCCAAGGGGGCTCTGAAACTTTCCTGGCCTTTCCACCTCACCGCCTATTCCCTTCTCCCACAGCCTGGAGAATTCAGAATCCCGAGCCCTCCTTGGCAGCATGAACCTTGAACTTGAACCTCCCCTCAGCCTTGCACCCTCTGGCCCCCTGATCCCCTTCTGGCTCTCACCCACAGGAGCCTAAGTCGGGTGGTCCTTGCCCCAAGCTCAGAACCAGCCCTGGTGCTAATGGCAGCTCCTTCCCAAGAGCACCCAGCTCAGGTTCCTTTTTAGGATCTCAAGTCTAAAAAACCTCCCAGTCCAAGTTTATGGCTAAAGAAGAGATTCTGTTGTTCTGCCTCCAATATATCAACCTTGTCTCCACAAAAAGAAGAGAATACAGACTCTCAAAGAGACACCAGCACCACGAAATGCAGACATGGCCCACACCCACTGATGAGGATGACAATTAGAGGGCCACCCTCGGGGGGATACGATTGGATAGGCTTTTCAAAAGGGGCAGCTCCAAAGTTTGTAGAGACTAAGGTAGTTTCTTCCATCATTAACAAAGGAACAGAGGGACAGATTAAGGAGCAAGGATTAGGGGAGGAGGGATATTATCAGATACCATTTTGTACAAATACCATAATATGGTGAATTTAATTATTTTTTACTTTCAGCCAAAAGTTTTGGTATTGCATTCAGAACCGTTGAAATGATGGGAAAAGTCTATCACTTAAAAAAAAAATTAAAACACTGTCAGATCAGTTCCCTAATGGTGACCTGTCTGATGCTATATTTTTTGGTCAGTATAGATATATCCTGAATATTTTAAGACTTTCTGGACTTCAATTCTCTACCACTTATAATTCAAAATTGCGTCTCCCCCCCCCCACCCTCTCTCAGGACTCTTAATTTCTCTTCTCTTTCCGCCATTATTTATTTAAGCCTCCTAACTGTATTATTTATTTTAACACCATATCTGTATTATTTATTTTACTGTAGCTCCATAACGATATTATTTAAGTCTATAAAATAAAGCTTTTTCCCTTGAACTCTCTGTGCAAAATAAAATTGTGTTGTACTGAAACATTCTTTGAAATGCCCTTCTTTTCTACCACTGGATAATAATAATAATACTTTGCATTTATATAGTACCTTTCATCCTGGGATTATTTAAGTCTGCAAAAGCAGTCTGTCTGAATTCTCCATACAAAAATCAAGTTGTATGATAATATTCTTTGAAATGCCCTTTATTTTTCACCACTCGCTGGTACAGAAATGCTCCATCTTTGTGCACTACTTTTCCACCGAGGAATTCCTAAGTGGCTCTCTCATTAATATTTGCCTACTTAGAAATGGCCAGGTAAATACTGTCCCCACTGCCTGAGTGGTAAAAGGGAACCAGTAAGAAGACCTCCATGGGCAGAAATTATGTGTAAATCAGAGGACACCCCCCAACACACAGGTCCTCCCTGCCATTAGAACTGCTCCTTGCAAACTTCCTCCTCCCACCCGTCATCCAGACTCATCAAAGAACTGTGGACTAAGCCAGACTACCTGGGTTTAAATCCACTCATTCCCAAGCAGCACATCCTGGGCAGTTCTTTCCCCTCTTGAACCTACACTTGCTCATCTGTGCTCGGCATCCTCTCCACACCCCGTGCTTGGCTCAGGCCTCTCTCACACCTGGAAGTATCCTTCCTACTCCTAGCCATTTGTCTGTCCTTCAACACCCAACTCCAAGTCCACCTCCAGGAAGAGCAAATGGCGGCCCTTGATCTTTTCCAGGAACAGTAGCTGTTACCCATCATTTTCTTTTTGGATGGCCCTTGGAGTCTAAATCTCAGGCAACATACTCTGGAGCTGGATTACATGTCATCTTGCACAGATTCTAACTGTCACTTGTGTCTGAACTTGTTATTGATTCATTCAACAATTATTTATTGAGTATCTAGTATCTATTAGGCACTCATTTTGGCTCCAGGGATACCAGCTGGGAACAACACAAAAACCCCAGCAATCTCAAAGCTTAAAACTGTGTGGGGGGCGCCTGGGTGGCTCAGTGGGTTAAAGCCTCTGCCTTCGGCTCAGGTCATGATCTCAGGGTCCTGGGATCGAGGCCCGTATCGGGCTCCCTGCTCGGCAGGGAGCCTGCTTCCCCCTCTCTCTCTGCCTGCCTCTGCCTACCTGTGATCTCTCTCTGTCAAATAAATAAAACCTTTAAAAAAAACAAAAAAACAAAAAAACTGTGTGGGAAAGTATGTCCACCATCAGGCCTGCAAAGTTAAACCATAGGAAGACTCCCCCTTCTTCTCTTCTGGCTCTCAAAGTGCTGAACCAAGCATGGCTACGCAAGCAGGGGAGCAGCAGAGACTTCTTACCTGATTTTAAAATATTAATGATAAGGAGAAAGAAGTCTTTGAAATTATAATTTTTAACAGTTTTATCTAGTTTCAAAAAAATGTTTATTTTTTTTTTAAATTGCCTCTGGCCCCAAACTGGTTATTAAGTCCCTAAGTATCCTTCTAATGTATTATATGGTCAGTGAAACCTTCTCAAAGAGAGACTCTCGCCGTGGAGTGGGTCCAGTCTCCAGCCTCCGAACCTCCAGTTACTCATCCCTCAGGTGGGGCTGGCATCTTCTGGTTACTGGGAGGAAGCAACGAGACAGCCATTCCGAGGGCCACCTCGATGCCTCACACACACTAGCAGCTTAACAGAACACAGTGCTACATCCTTTCCCCTTTTTCTTCAAGGGGAAATGGAATGCTGCTTGGGAACGAGTGGATTTAAACGCAGGTGGTCTGGCTCAGTCCACAGTTCTTTGATGAATCTGAATGATGGATGGGGGGAGGAAGTTTGCTTTATCTTTAAGATTTTATTTATTTATTTGAGAGCGAGAGAGCACGTGCTGGTGGAGGAGCAGAGGGAGAAAGAATCTCAAGCAGACTCTGCGAGCTGAGCTTAGCATGGAACCCATCACAGGGCTCAATTCCACAACCCTGAGATCATGATCTGAGCCGAAACCAAGAGATGGACACTTACTCAAATGTGCACCCAGGCACTCCCAACCTTTCCCCCTCTGGAAGCTCTGGTCCTAACTCCATGCTGATGACTCTGGTCCACGTGATGACTAAGAGACTGAAAGTTTGGGCCGGTGAAGATGGTTGTCTATTCTCCTCCTACAGAAAACCCTGGAGAGCACACAGGACTCCTGTCTCCTGTGATGTGCACCCAGCTCCATGAACTCTGCAGCTTTCACTGGAGGCACTAACACTACAACACTGGGTTCTGGTCTTGCCTTTGACACTGTCAAACTACTTCTACCTTTGCTTGTTCTTTTCATCTCTTCTCCTTACTATGCATTGTGTGCTCTGTATACTATATACTGTATATATTTTCAGCACTTTGCATCCTTCCCAGGGATGTTTTACCCGAATCAATTTGCAAGTGAATGTTGCTTCTCACTTCATTCCACTTCCATTTTGGTGGAATTCCCTCAGGAAGAGGAATGCAGTAGATGCACAATAAACATTCTTTTCATGGAATTTGTTTTGGTTGTGTGGATTATACGAAGCAGTTATAATTACCTCCATTTTAATAGATCAGAAAGGGAGATCAGCCCTTCCCAAATTCCCTTGACTTCTAGCCCATGCTGCCTCCTTTCCCTCAGGGAATGAAACACTTCCTCTCCAAAGCTGTGCCTCATGTGTCCTTCCTGAGTACCTTCCCTGTGCCTATAATTATGCTAGGCACTAAAGATACATTAAGGAGCAAATCACAGGTCCCTGTATGCAAACACCAAAGTCTAGTTGGGGAGACATACAAAAACAGAAAATAAAAACACTATGTGGACACAAAATGGGATAAAGCACAAGGTCTCATGGGGCTATACATTGTGGTCTCCTAACCTGGATATATCAGGTCAGAAAGGGTTTCTAACACATGGAGTAAGCCAGAGATAGGGTTGAGGAGATAGTAGGCATTTAGGTAGAAGGAACAGTGCAAAGGGCCTGAGGAGAAGCAGAGCATGTTCAAAGAACTAGAATAGTTCAGAGTCTCTAGGACCAGGGCTAGATCCTGAAGTCCTTCTAAATCCCTCTAAGGAAGTGGGGCACTGCTCTGATGTTACCAGGATGAAATCAGAGTCACTGGAATTGATTAAACAGAGAAGTAGCATGACTAGATACAAAGAAAGCTCCAATAAAGGGCGCCTGGGTGGCTCAGTGGGTTAAAGCCTCTGTCTTCGGCTCAGGTCATGATCTCAGTGTCCTGGGATCGAGCCCCGCATCAGGCTCTCTGCTCAGCAGGGAGCCTGCTTCCTCCTCTCTCTCTCTGCCTGCCTGCTTCTCTGCCTACTTGTAATCTCTCTCTGTCAAATAAATAAATAAAATCTTAAAAAAAAAAAAAAAAGAAAGAAAGAAAGCTCCAATAAGGGCAGAAGTAGATACCAGGAAGAAAGTCAAGGGGGTGAGAGATGAGAAAATCACTTGAAGAATTACAGAGGATTCAGTTAGGAAATATGTGTTACCATGTTTCTAAGAATGACCATATAAGTAGAAACCCTAAATTAGATCTACAGATTTAATATAACCCCTATCAAAATCACAATGATGTTTTTTGCAGAAATAGTCAAATTCATCCTAAAATTCTCTCACAATCTCACAGGACCCCAAACAACCAATACAATTCTAAAAAGAACAAAATTTGAGGTCTTAGCCTTCCCTCTTTCAAACTTACTACAAAGCCATAGTAATCAAAACACTGCAGTATTGGCATAAAGACATACAGGCCAATGGAACAGAATACAGAAGTCAGAAATAAACGCTCATATATATGGTCAAATGATTTTAACAAGAATGTCAAGAACATGGAATGGGGAGAGAACAGTCTTTTCAAAAAACAATGCTGAGAACACTGGATATCCATGTGCAAAAGAAGAAGTTGGACCCTTAATCCTATACCATACACAAAACTTAACTCAAAATGAATCAAAGACCTAAACATAAGAGCTAACACTAAAACTATTAGAAGAAAACATAAGGAAAAAACTACATGACACTAGATTTGGCAATGATTTCTTGGATGTGACACCAGAAGCAGGAGCAACAAAAGCAGAAATAAAATGGACTTTATCAAAATGCATCAAAGGACACAATAACAAAGTATAAAGGCAACTCACAGAACAGAAAAAATATGTGCAAATCATGTACCTGATAAGAAGCTAATATTTCTAATACATAAAGAAGTCATACAACTCAAAAAAAATTAAAAATGAACAAAGGGTTTGAACAGACATTTCTCCAAGGAAGATTTATACAAATGATCAATCTCCACATGAAAATATGTTCAATATCACTAATCATTAGGGAAATGCAAATCAAAACCACAATAAAATATCACCTCACAAGGGCAACTGGGTGGCTCAGTCGACTAAGCGTCTGTTGATTTTGGCTCGGGGCATGATTTCAGGGTCATGGGATTAAGCCCCAAATCGGGCTCTGCACTGAGTGTGGAGCCTGCTTAGGATACTCTCTCTGCTCCTCCCCACCCACCCCCGTGACTTGCAGTCTCTCTCTTAAAAAAAAAAAATCACCCTCACACCCATAAGAATGGTCACTATCAAAAACAACAACAACAATATAAAAACCAAGTGTTAGCAAGGATGTAGAGAAATTGGGACCCTTGTGACCTGCTGTAGGGAATGCAAAAAAAAAATGGTACAGCTGCTATGGAAAACAGTACAACAGTTCCTCAAAAAATTAAATATAGAATTGCCATATGATCCAGCAATTCCACTGCTGCATATATACTCAAAGAATTGAAAGCAAGATCTTGAAGAAATATGTATACATTCATGTTAACAGCAGCATTATCTACAATAGCCAAAAGGCAAAGGCAACCCCTTTGACAGATGAATGGATAGATGAATGGATAAGCAAGGGAATATTATTTAGCCTGAAAAAGGAAGGGAATTCTAACACACACAACAACATGGATGAACCCTGGGACTATTATACTAAGCAAAATAAGCTAGTCACAACAAGACAAATATTTTATGATCCACTTCTATGTGGTATCTAGAGGAGTCAAATTCATAGAGATAGAAAGTAGAAGGGTAGTTACCAGCGACTAACTTGGAGAAGGAAGTGGGAGTTATCTGGTTGGATAAAGAGCTTCAGTTTTGCAAAATGAAGAGTTCTGGAGATTGGTTGCATAGCAGTGAATGTACCTAACATTACTAAACTTTACACTTAAAAATGGCTAAGACAGTAGATTTTGTGTGTACTGTACCACAGTTCAAAAAAAATTAATGCAACTGAGAAAAAAAATGTTTCTAAAAGAACTATGCTGTTATTCAGCTTTGCTTCCAAAATTCAACTTGGGATCATCTTCTCTATCACAATATTAGGCACATCAGTAACAGCCTCTCCTCTCTGTCCCCTGAGAGCCAACTAAGGGATAGACATGGGAATCCAACAAAAGGAGAACAGAAGATCAGCTCCATTGCAGCTAAGAGCTAATTGAAGAGCACAGCTTCCCCTCTGTAGTCAGAGAATGGCTCATCCTTCACCCCTAAATCGGAGCCCCCCAGCCAAAACACCTCTGGCTTGCCCTGCTCTGTACTCCACGGTAGAGAGCAAGGCAGGTAGAATCCTGTAGAGAGGCTGTCTCTGACAGAGGGAAGGCAAGGCCTGAGCTCAGCATCTTTCACCACTGCTCCCCCCTTCTCATCTCCATCCCCCAACCCACAGAAGGGGAACTGGAGAGATCTCAGGAAGGTAGATGTCCCTCCCAGTGGGGAGTGGAGAATATGTCTTCTACCCCAAAGAGCTACCAGGCAAATGAAAGTTTGGCCTAACCCAGTACTTCCAAAGTTTTATACTGAATTACACAAAGATCAAGAGAAAGTAAAGAGGCTTCCTCATCACCCTGTCCTGACTACTCCTGTTTTCCCCCACAGGATCTGGAAATGAGTCTTGGCACGTAGCAAGCAGCACACTTCTTAGAAGCCTCGTCTGAAAATAGTTTCTCCAAAATATCACCATAACCTTGCTGTCAGTGGGGGGTGGGGTTTGTCGGTGGTGAGGTTTTTCTTAATCCTAATGGAACACCTGTTAAGAAGGGATGTCACCATCTTTGAAGCTGGAGGACTGTATGCTGACAGAAAGTATAACGAAAGGGCCCCACAGATTTGCCCTGGCAGGAGAGGGGATGTGTGTGAAGGAAACTTTCCACCAGTTAGGGCCTCCAGTGAGGGATCAGAAATGAGGCCCGAGGTGCTGGGGCTCCTTCTGGCCCTCCCCTTTCTGTATGTGCAGCTGGAGGTTAAGGGTAAGGGTCTGGACACATCTGAATAAGCACACCAGAGCTTTGAGAAGAAAGAGCCCGGAACCCCCAACCCCTTCTCTTTGAAGCATGAACTTAGTGAAACATACCAGATGAAGCCGAGTTGGCCTGACTAAGGCCAAATGGCAGGAAAGAGGAGCTAGATCCCTGGAAAAAAGTGGGGGAGAGGGGTTGTCTGACAGAATAAGGCCCAGAATCTATTCCAGGGCTCTGAAGGGGAAAGCAGTTCTGTAAAGATCACTTGCCTAATGCGAGTTCCTCCTGCTAATTCTCACTGATGGAGACTGGGGGATGAAAGAGGGGGTAATGCCAGGGCCCCAGCTTTCTTACTGTGAGGTGCCCCAAGGTCTGCCTGATGAAGAAGCATCCTCTCACATCTGGGCAGCCCACAGTTTGGGCAATCTCAAGAGGCTCACCGCGGTGAATGTGAAAGCAGGGGAACAGCCAGGTGGACTGATTCTTCAAACCAAAGCTCCAGGAAAAGGCCAAACATCTTACAATAAGCCTAACTAAAAATTACTGTTGAAATCAATACTTTTTCCCACAACCCTTCGGATGCCTCCGAAAGATGTGCCGTCTTTTCCCAAGACTTGGCAGCACTCACAGTCCACAGTCTGCCTGGAGTCCCCACAGAGTGCGTTAACACGTGGGTCCCTAGCTCAGAAATGCCAGGGGGGTTCTTCCTGGGGCAGCCTCCACCCCACCCTCTACCACGGAGGCAGGTTGAGGACCTCCGGCAAAGCAGAAATGAGAGACCTTTCCAACAGGCCAGCACCAGTCAGCATCTTCCCACTCTCCCCTCAGAGTCCATGCCAATTCCTCCCATAGCAAATGCAGTGTCCCCTCCAGAGGAGTATGAGTGGAATCAGGTTATGTGGCCTGCAGCAAACCAGGAGCGAAGACACTGAGCTCCTTGGCATGTGTGTGGGGCTCTAGGACCAGGAAGGCGGGAGTCAGTTTCTGAAACTCAGCAAACACAGGGCTGGCTGCCAGCATGGGTCATAGGGCCGAGGAGTGGCTTTCTGAAGAGCTGAGTTCAGAATCGATTAAGCAGCAGGGCTATTTATTGACCACTTTAGATTCCATAGAAAAGGCAAAAAAAAAATAATCCACCATGAAAATGAAATCCTGTCAGTAGCCCCAATAGGCTTGCCCACCAACTAACGAGAACAAGGTAAATTTGAGCTCAATTTACTCAGATGGATAATAAAACTTTCAATTATGGTTGCATTATTTGTTGCTATATGGTTGAAAGATTAGGTGACAATATGCAAAAAATAGTTTCTTCATATTATAATATTTAGTAATGTCATTTTATTTTTTATATGTTTCATTAAATTGTTTTGTGGCTTTATTATCTACCCAGATGCACAGCCCAGAAATACAATTATTCAGATTTAGAAGCAATAAAATTTGGCATGCATTTTCTCGTATTCAGAATTCCTGCATGTTAAAAAGAAATTATAGCGTTCTTCCCACATTGCACTGCTCTGAGGCCCTCACAGACCCATTCATTAACCAAAGACATTACAGAAAGCACACCATTTAGGTTAAAGGGCCCTTCGGATAACAGATATGCATGCACGAAGCAAATATTTCAATGTAGCCCCGCCTTTTGATTATGACAATAATAGAGGCAAACGGATATGCGTTTGCTGTAATGTGCTGCTCAGTGATGGATCCATTGAGTGGTGAAAACTCTGATTGCAAAGCAGCACACAGAGAAAGCATTATGACAACAAAACCTATCTTTGCAACTATCAGGAAGTGGGAGTTTTACTACTTGGAGAAAAATGAAAGCTTCCTGGGGAATTGTATTTCAGAAGAGTTCTATAAGATGTGAATCCTGAACATATTTCAGCTGCCCATGGAGCAGTGGGTGTAGACAGGTTTGGGTTGAGGGATGGTGGCCCCTCTGCCTGAAAATATTTCTTCCCAGCCACAATCCTAACCCTCAGAACCCCCCTATTAAAGTGCAAATAAATACTTTGGGATATTCGTCCACCACTGGGACCCTCCCTAACATGTGTTTAACAGACAGTTACTGGAAATCATGGAAACCAAAATGAAACACATTACAGAATATATCAAATGACTATGTCAAGTGTTCGGTCTTTGGGGGGCTGGGGGGCGGACAGCTGATGGTGTTAAATGGAGGAAGGTATCAAAAAAGGGAAAGAAGGTGCCCAAAATGTGATCTTACACATGCAATATAGGAAAAGACAAACTACAAATTGGAAAAACATATCTGCTACACATACCATCAACTAAGGATCAGTGTGGAAAATATACAAAAAAATATTACAAATCCATAAGAAAGGAGCAAAAAATGATAGAAAGAGAGAAAAGACAAAAACAACCATCTCACAGAAGAGTAAATATATGTGACCAATAAACTTCTGAGGAAATATCAAGGAAATGCATAATGAGACGCCTTTGATACCCATCTGATTGGCAGAATGAAGAAAGATGCCATTATCAAGTGTTAGAAATTATATGGATACACAGGAGTGCCAGGGGGAGCGCAAACCAGTAAAACCTTACTGGAAAAAATCTGGCATTATCTCAAGCTAAGTAGTCCTATGTCATATACCCTACAACCCCCAAATTCCACTTCTAGGTATATACTCAGGAGACATTTGTACATATATGCACCAGGAAGGATGTACAAAAGTATTCATAATAGTACTATTCTTGGAAGCAAAAATCTGGAAACATTCCAACTGGATAAGTAAATTCTAGAGTACTCCACAATGAAATATTGTGAGGCACTCAAAACTAATGAACTGTAGCTACACACAACAATATGGTTGACTCTTGGCAATACAATATTTTTGGAAAAAAAAAACTGCTTCCAGGAGACTACGGGCAACATGATTTCTTTTCTAAAAAATTAAAAATAGCCAATCAAGCAATATAATCTTAGAAATGTACATATATAATAAAACTGTGTTTTAAAGGGGATGACAAGCACAAGATTCAGAAAAGTGACTAGCTCACATTGCGGAAAGCAAGCAACGAACTAGAAAAGCCACACACTTATGCCAGTGTCTAGTTACTGTGGCACATATGTGCTCTTAGGCCAAAGATCAATCCAATTGTGAGCACTGAACATACTATGTAATTATTTAGTGTTCAGGCCCCTCTGACATGTCTTTGTGTGTATATGTTTGTGTGTATGTACACATATATTTCATCTACACACTCAGCAAGGAAATAATGTTGTTTTTAAATGAGCAGTTAAAAGTAGTCTGTTATTGTTATGATGATGATCAAGAAGCAACAAAAGAGGCATCTTCTGCTGAAAATTTTAATCATCAAAAACAAAGGGGAGAGGGGAGGAAAGTGGAGAATAGGGTAAGATGGAGAGAGCAATAATGACCCAGCTTGTATGGTGAGGGTCACTTACTTGTAGGGTGAAGGTTGCCCTTGGGAGGAAAAAAAAAACCCACAGAAGATAAAGGAAGGCCTGAGTGAACAAGACAGAGGACATCAGTCAGTATGGGGTTCCTCAGTCTCACTGTGCCTCAGAAAGCACCTGGTAAGCTTAGAAAAAAATACAGAAATCTGGACCCCAACCTCTAAAATTTTCGATCCATTCGGGCTGGATATCAGGATGTCTGAGTGATCTCCAGTGTTACTAATGTGTCACCGAAGCTGAGAACCACTAATCTTGTAGGGGCAATATTGGGTTTGAAATCAGGCTACCCAAGTGTCTCCCATTACCTAGAGAAGATTTGCTCCAACAATTTAAGCTCCCTGAACTTTGATTTCCTCCTCTCTCAAGTGGACAGTGTGAGGGGCAAGGAGGAGGGGCAAGTGGACTCAGGACATCTAAAGACCCTCATAGACTGAGTTCATGACCTCCCCTTCTATTTATGTCCTAGTCCAGAAGAAGGGTAAGCTCAGCAAAAGGGACTTCACTTGCTTCAATCCAGGGAGCACGAAGCTGTGCATAAGTCATCAATTTCCTGCATAGATGATTGGATACTGTCTGAAGGAGTGATTAATTGAAGAGGCACTATAGTCCAGTGGTCAAAAGTAGGGCTGGAAAACGTCCATTCAAGACAACTCAATGACTTCCATCTTTAACAACCCTCTCTGCTACAAACAGTTAAAGTTTTAAAGGAGAAAACCAATAAAACTATAGCCAAGCTTAAAAACAAGGTAACAATTGCTGTAGACCAGAAAAAGAACATAAAATCAAGAGACTGAACAGACCCATGGATCTGCTGCAGCCTGAGCTGGAAGCAGGAGTGGTATCTGAGACCTTGGCTTCTGCCAGTTAATGAACAAGAGATTCCCAAGTTAGAAAGAAACCCCACTAGGATCACTGCATGAAGCCAGGGCTGGCGAAAGGAGGCCAGGGGAAAATGGTAGCCTGCTGCCAGGGGAAAGAGGCTTGTGAAGATATTAGACAGTGAAATTAGAGGGGAGAAAAAAATCACAGACTTATGGCCAGAAAGTGAAGCTAGACAACCACAGATTCTATGAGTGGATGTGAAATACCTCAATGCTTGCATCCAGCTGGAGGTAACCACAAAACGTATATGAAAGGGAAGTTTTCTAGAAAAATATAAATGATCAAAGTTGACTCAAGAAGAAATAGAAAACTTGAACAAACTAATGACTACTGAAGAAGCAGAATCAGTTATCAAAATCTCCTTCCCCCCAAAACACCAGATGCAGACAATTTTAAAGGTAACTTAGCAAATCCATAAAGGAGCAGACAATTCATATCTTGAACAAAATATTTCAGAGAAAGGAAAAATAAGAGAAAGTTACCCATCTCATCTACTGATACCAAAACGTGACAAAGGTGGTACAAGTAATCAAATTATAAACCATTCTTATGAACACAGATATAAAAATCCTAAATAAAATACAAGCAAATAAATTTCATAAACCATTACAAAATATTTCAAAAATACTTTTATCAAAAGAATGTAAGGATGCTCTAATACAAAGGAGATATATCACATGTCTTTTTCAATAGGCAAACAAAAAGCATTTATACTAGATGTCATAGCCAAGCAATAATATCAAGATTAAAGAATGAATGTAAGAAATGGAAAGGAAGATTTAAAACTAGCCTTGGGGACACCTGGCTGGCTCAGTCAGTTGGACAGCTGCCTTCAGCTCTGGTCATGATCTCAGAGACCTGGGACTGAGCCCGACATCAGGCTTCCTGCTCAGTAGGGAGCCTACTTCTCCCTCTGCCCCTCCCCACCCCCATTTGTGCACTCTTTCTCTCTCTTTCTCTATAATAAATAAAACCTTAGAAAGAATAGCTTTATTTGTGGTAATGTATTTGTATATACAGAAAATCTGAACGCATCTATCAAATATTAGAAAAAAATAAGAAAATTAAGTAATCCTTACATACAAAAGATAATCTTTAAAGAACTGATAATATTCCTATACACTAACGTGAAGAAATAATGGGGGAAAATAATTTGCAATAGCAAATTTGCAATAGCAAATTTCATTTGCAATAGCAAGAAAAATGAACTTTCCAAGAATAAAACTAAAAAATCTATGTAAGAACTTTAAAGAGAAAATTTTCAAAATGTTACCAAGAATCATAAAAGAAACTTAAACAAATGGAAAGAGATACCACTTGCGTGCCTGGAAAGACTCAACTGTATAAAGGTTCAATTCCACTCCAAAGTTAATATATTAACTCAATGCGATTACAGTCCAAATTCTGACAGGGCTTTTTATGGAGCTACACGAGCTGATCCTAAACCACGTGAGTAAGAAGCCAAAACTACCTAAGGACAAATGGAAGAGTGACGTGAAGAGATGTACCCTGCCCATATCAAGTTCTCTAATGAAGCAATAGTATGGTGCTGGCTCAGCAGCAGACAACAGAACGAGGAGACAGAACACAGAGCTGAGAGACAGTTTTCATACAGCACAGAAATACAATGAGGGTGAAGAGGGAACTCACAAGTGAGGTGTCCCGGGGTGAATCATTCTCCATCTTAGAAGGATGAAAGTAGATCTCCACCTCGTTGCACTCACAACCGTTAAATTCCAGATAGATGTGGGAGGAAACTCTAAAAATTGAAAAAGGAGACCATCTTGGTGGTAGCAAAGAAAAATATTTCAAAAATAGGCCCCACAAATCACTAATCACAAAAAAAACCTAAAAGGATTAAAAGCTCAACCATAAACATTTGACTACATTTAAATAAATGAAAATTTCTGCTTGTTAGAGATCACCGTAAATATAGTTGCAATCCACAGAATCAATATCCAGACTCTATGAAGAATTTCTACACGAAAATTTAAAATAAACAAATATCCCACCTTAAAAAATACCATGAAATATAAAGTGACTATAATAGGATATTAAGAGCTAATAAAATTGGGTGCTAGACACATGAGTGTTTGTTATATTGTTCTCTAAAGTTTTCTGTGTGGATCAAATAGTTCATAATAAATTTAAATAAAAATAAAGGCAGTGCTGGGGCACCTGGGTGGCTCAGTCAGTTAAGTGTCTGCCTTCAGCTTGGGTCATGATCCCAGGGTCCTGGGATGGAGCTCCATGTTGGGCTCCCTGCTCATCAGGGAGCCTGCTTCTCCCTCTCCTTGTGCCCCTCCCCCCAACTCATGCTCTCTCTCCCTCACTCTCTCAAATAAATAAATAAAATCCATAAAAAATATTAAAAAATCAAGGCAGTGTTTTAACATCAGACAGGCCTGCTGTATTCAGGTTTTACTTCTGACAGTGAACAGCAACAATGCATGAGACAGTTCAACTTTCTAGTTAAGAATCTGTTTCCTTATCTGGAAAACTGGAATAGTAATACGACAACCAGATTACTAGATAAATAATAATGGATAAAGGGCTTCATATAGGGCTTGACAATAACTAACGCCTAACAAAGCCAGTTTGTGTTAATAAAGAATATAATTGATCCAATCATTTTTCTCCCCTATACATAAAGTCCTTAAATCTACCAAATAAAAACAAAAAGAAGAAAGTCATTTTGAGCCTTTGACCTGACTGACCCAGCACATGCTTTTCAGCAGTGTGTGACATGTATTCATTTGCAAGAACGCCTGGCAGGCCAGGCCGATCTAAAACGTAAGTAGATGTGGTAAAGTGTTCGTAGCCACACGTGCATCAGAGCTCCCCAAAAGCTCCGAAGCACCCACCCCGTCTAACCCACTATTTTCCATTTAGGTGTTAACCAGTAACAAAGGGGTCTGTGAGTATTCCTTTGCTTTAAGGCGGGACTCTTAGATGTAAAATGTCTTTCAGATCCAAAGTACTGGTATTAAAAGCAGATTAGATTCTACCGTCAACTCCCTCAGGTCCCACCAAGTGGGAATTTCTTGTGAGGCAGGACTGGAGTTGGAACTTCAGAAGTCATGTGCCCTGACTTCTGAGCCAATGTTCTTCCACCTGCCTGCGCGTGCACGCGCGCGCACACACACACACACACACACACACACACACAGAATTTTCTCACACAACCTCTGCTTCTACAAATAAGTAGAGCCATCTAGAATAGGCCGATCATTACATCCCGATACCCTGTTGTGGTCTGCAGGGTAAAGGTCTTGTCCCTGGAAGTGCAAACGGTCTCCCTTGAGAGGGACAATCATCCCTAGAGGCAATTATCCAAAGAGGTTTCGGCAGGTTCCCGAAAGGCAGGCCTCAGGCAGGGAAGAGAATCTTGTTTCTCTCAGAGCGTCATTTTATAGGCGCTGTTCTTCAAGGAGTACAGACGCCTGGGGTGAGCTCCCAGGTAATCCATGCGGAGCGCTGCCCCATGGAGACGGACTGGGAGTGGGGATGAGACGAATCCTTTCGCTTCTGAAGAGCAAGTCCCAGCCTCACGGCAGATTGTCGGGCGGTGATCTCCGCACCCTCCCTGGGTTGGCTTCTTTGGCTTTCTTCCCCAGGCCCCAGGAAAGCATTACTGGAGCATGTCAGCACAGCCCATGCCTGACTTGTTAACGTGCATTCCTGTGTGAGAATTAATAGTAGGTCCTCCAATAAGAGCTAATTTTTATGTTTTTAAACTCATAAAGTAAGAACAGGATTATAAAGAATGTTTACGGGGAATTAGATCTCTTCTTGTGATTCATGCCTACAAGTTCTCACCAAACACCACTTCCTCCAGCCGAGAGCCTTTTCCCTCTCTTTCCAACCAGATCAGTTAATAAGGTCTTTCTGTGTAACAAACCAACCCAAAACGTAGTGACTTAAGACAACCACCGCTCGCTGTGAACTGGGGATTATGTGGGTGGGCCGTGAGGGCTGGGCTCAGCCGGGCAGCTCGAACGGCAGCTGCCTCTGGGCTCACTCCCATGGCTGCGCTGAGCTCCGGAGTGGGGTGTGGGCTGCTTGGTCCAGGATGGCTTCATTCACTATTTGGCAGTTTGTGGTGGCTGTTGGCTGGGGTGGCAGGTGTCACTGGGCCACATGTCTCCAACAAGCTTGCCCCAGTTCCTCGACATTGTGTTGGTTAAGGGTTCCCAAGAGCAGCAGGAGAAGGGCAACGTACAATTGCCCTTCAGATCTCTGTGTCACATCTGATAATGTTCCACTGACTAAAACAGAAGCACATGGCCAAACCCAGGGTCCATTCAAAAGGACCCCTCCCAAGGGTATAAAGGGAATTATCGTGGCCATGTTTTCAAACAACCTTAAACAGCCTGGATCTTACTCCATAAGACAGGAAAGAATTTTCCTTAGATACACAACATACCCACACACGTTCACACCCTCACACATGCACCCTGTACATTCTCACGTTAAATACATGTACATACACATCACAGCCACACATGTCCCAGATATGGACACAGGCCCATAAGAGAGAGTTCCGTGGACATACACATAAAACTAGTGATGTGTGTAGGCATAAAAGTCGACTTACAAGGCAAGGTTTTTGCTGTATACATTCTGCTTCATTTTAACTCCCAGCTTTTCCTTGAGAAAATCTACCATGGCAAATTCTTGAGGAGGCATCTGCTGCTACGACCCATCCTTTGATATGAAGGGTTAAGCGATTAAAGATGACCCAGCCTGCCAGCTGCAGGCCCAGCTCTGTGGTCTGATTTCTCAAGATGATACAGCTCACTTCCCAGCGGTGATTGCAAGATTTAAATCTAAGTCAGAAGAGAGAAAAATGCAATTCTTAGTACGATGTTAGTTAGAGCACAGCTAGAGACAGCATAACCAATGAACAGAGTTTTAGAGAATTGTTTAGCCATCTTACTAGATGGAAAATAAGGAGATGCATTTTCATAGAGCTTCAGAGCTGCAGGGCCTTAGAAGATCCCCTGATCTGGTTCCCTGAGTATCCAAAATGGATATACTATGTTCTAGAAAAGATATAACTTTTTAAATAAAGAACTCCTCATTTTCTACTGAAAGCATATGACTCTGTTCTATGTTTTCATATCTCCATGCATATATTATCAACAATTTATAATTAATAAGTGTTTACACTCATAAATTTTTAAGTGACAATATTACTGAAAATATATGTTAAAAATAGGATTACATATATTTTTATTTCTCCCAAGTTTCTTATGCCAGAACAGGGGGGATTATTTTTCCCTATAGGGGCAAAATTTCTACAGAATTTATATCTGAAGAGCCAAGCAGGGTTTCAAATATAGCACACTCTTGTAAGCTCTCCATATCTGCCTATAGACTCTCAGCCCAGGACCCATCTGTATAACCAGCCCCGAATTCCACCATGTGAACTTCCTTTTAAAGCTTACACTGCTTACTGCTTCCATGATCCAGCCAAGTACAGCCCTGCCCTCTCCCCTGCTCAAGTCCACTGGCTGCTGGATCATACCCAGAGTCTTACCTCTGTTCAGGCAACTATAACGAAAACACCATAGACTAGGTGCTTAAACAGCAAATATTCATTTCCCATGGTTCTGGAGACTGGAAGTCAAAGCTCAAAATGCCAGCAGATTGGAAGTCTGGTGAGGTCCTATCTCCTGGCTCATAGACAGCAATCTTCTCATTCACGCGGCAGAAAGGGCAGGGATCTCTTCTGGGGTCTCTTTCCTAAAGCCATTAATAGCATTGATGAGAGCTCCACCCCCATGACCTACTCCCCTCCCAAAGGCCCCACCCCCTAACACTAGCACACTGGGAGTCAGGATTACAACATATGAATGGGGCGGGGGGCACAAAATTCAGTCCATAACACCCATACTTGGAAATGCAGTGGAGAAACTGCAGGAGCTTGCAGTGGGTGGAAAAGTGGCTCCTTCAGGTTCAGAAAGCTGGTTATGATTAACTAAGACACTAGTTTTGAGGTACACACACTACCTGTATCGCTTCGACACAGGTGTACGCAGAAACCCGCCAAGGCTGACCTCCTCAGGCCCACGAACTAAGGGGGGTAGAAGCCCAGGCAGGTGGGCAGCGGGGTTACCTGCGGAGTGCACGATGCCCTGTCTGCTCAGCCCTAAGAATAAGGGCCCAGTGTGCCCAGACCTTCTGAAGTCTCTTTCTAAATCTTGGCAACTCATTAAAATTATAGTCTGTCTTCAGGCCAGAGCACTTAATTAATTAATTAATTAAGCAAGCAAGCAAACACAGTCAAGTTTCCAAAGTTCATGATCTGATCTTAAGAAGCCCCGAAAAGCAGCAAACAGCAGGCCTGCGCCTCAAATTCCATTATCCAAAGACATCCCTGACCTGACTTCAAACGGACTGGGCTCCAGACGCAAGCGCTCTCACAGGACCACTTCCCGCCCTGCAGGCTGGAGATCGCCTTCCTTACCGCCGCTGGGGAAAGCAGCTCTCCCCACGCGCAAGGCGCTGCTTGAGAGCAGACACGGGCTCGCCAAGTACGCCTTGCCTTGCCGGGGCTTAGACTTCAAGTCCCCCGCCGCACCTCCCTCGCCGTTCTGCCTGATTCAAGGCTGGTTTTAAAAGTTGGGGTTCCAGGGCCACCCACTTCTAACTGACGCATCTCCATCCTTCCCAGATTCCTCTTCAGCCAAAAGCCCCCTCCACGCGCCTTCCCCCGCACACGTGCACGCGCACACGCCCGCGCGTACGCACGCACGCACACGCACGGGAGCACGGGCGCGCGCACGCACACATGCGCTTTGGGAAGGGGACGTGCCAGGATGAAGTCGTGTAGTTCCGTGTTGTAATAATATCCTAACCATACAGTTACCGCACGATTTTCTTTTCAGAAGCCTTAAAAACAGGGGCGTCTGGGTGGCTCAGTCTGTTAAGCGTCTGCCCTCGGATTGGGGCATGACCTGGGAGCTAGTCTCCCCTGGGGCTCCCTGCTCGGCGGAAGCCTGCTTCTCCTCTCTGCCTGCTGCTCCCCGTGTTTGTGCATGCTCTCTCTCTCTCTCTCTCTCTCTCTCTCTCTCTCTCTCTCTCTCTCTCTCTCTGTCAAATAAATGAATAAAATATTTTAAAAATTAAAAAAAAACAAATGCAACCTACTCATCACACAATGGTCGAAAACAGGAACAGGAAGGCTGGTAATAAGTGAAATTTAAATTTGATGAAGCAGCACTGACCCATTCATAGGGTGAGAAGGGGGCCTACTCAGACGCCGCTCTTGTATCCAGAAGCGTGTCTCCCCTCACATCGCCTCAAGTCATGGGCCTGCAATCCTGGGCGCCAGTGTGCAGTTAGTTATGCCCATTTGACAGGAGTAAACAGAGGTCCAGAGAGAAGAGATCAGAGGATTTGTGCTAGAGGCAAAAGGAAACAGTCTCTTCTCCCACATCTGGAATGGCACTCCCCGCCTCCCTGCCTGTCCAAACCTCCCCCCAGCACTGGTCTGGGGCTGGAAGCTATATCCCAAGGTTTCAAAGGCAAGGTCCAAGTCTTCTGCTTCTCCCTCCAGCCCCTTCCTCCCTCCCCACCCCCAGCCGGAGCCTAGCACAGAGCAGACTGCACACTGCGCTCTCTGGGATCGAGGTCCTAGTCAGACATTCAGAAAAGCTTCTCGAGTTCTGCCAATTACAATTTCAGAGGCAGGGCAGCTGAGGAAGGCTGCCAGGAAGGGGAGGGTGAAGCTCTGCCTGGAGGGTTGAACACACCCCTGCCTGGAGGTCAGAATGTAGCAAATGCCTGCCGGTTCCCCTTCAGCTCAAAGGCTGGGATTTCGTATTTGACTCTAGGCATCCAAAGGCTTATTTTGAATGAGACCCCCCCCCCAAAATTAACAGAACAACAACAACAACAACAACAAAATCAGCCCACTGTTAGGCCATCCTGGCTGACTACCATTCCTACAGCCGGTCCTATACGGCTGTCTCTAAGACAAGAAATACAAAGCTTCCACCATTTGGAAGCTGATTGAGCAGTTTGGGAGGTTGGTATGTTCCTGGGCATGAATTAACAGTGAGGTTCCCATCTGAGTTCTCAGACCCTTAAATGTTCTTGGGCCACCCAGTTCAGATCTCTGAAAAGACGGGAGGGCACAAAAAGCCAGGAGGGCTTTCACAGGAGGTTCGAGCCTGGGCCTGGGCCCGAAGAATCAGCAGACCGTGATGGGGTGCATGATGAGGTGAAGGGGGCCATCACAGGCAGAGGCAAGAACCACAGGCTTGAAGGAATGCAGTTGGAAATGAGACATCAGACACTGCCTGACCAGAAAAAAAAAAAGGTTTGAATTGGGAGAGAGAGAGAAATGATACTAGAGGGTCAGCAGTTCCCATCCCGTGACCCTTGAACACCACGAGGAAAAAGCCGAACTGTTCATTCACTTGTCAGGGGAAACAACATCTGAGATTCCCACCTTAGTCCTTTGGCATTTAGAAGAAATGGAAAGGAATATGTGCAAGATGAGGAATCAAGCAAACAAACGGAACAATGTACTGCCCCTAGACCCAGATGGTACCAAGACCTAGTGTTAAACCCAAGGCACTTGCAAATGGTCCCAGGACAGGACCAGTCTGTCCCAGAGTCTCCAGGGCAGTTCTGGAAGCCAGCAGGGTGTGGATGCCAGAACATGCCTCCCCCCCCATACACTCTGCGAGCACTTCTCAGACGGCCTTGCTGGGGTCACATCCTACCGTCACCCTGCAGTAGTGCTGGGAGCACTTATGAGGAGGACCTGGACCCTCCGAGCCCCTCAGGTAGCTGTGGGGACAGGCTGTCCAGGTTCACTCGGGACAGCTGTTTACAACCCATCTGTTAAACCTCTGCCAAGGATAGGAGATGGGGCTGTAGGTGATGCCCTGGGCTGATGACGCCAGAAACCGTTTGACACTAAACACCCCTCTCCAGAGTAAAAAACGGATAAAAGAAAATTAAAACATTGAATAGAAATCTGGTAAAATAAGTTATTCATTTTTCATTTTAGTTTCATAACAGGAAATATAATACATAGCTTGATATTAAAGACTCATTGTAGAAGAAAGTGGTAATGTTCTGAGAGTGATTTGAGGAGCACCTGGATAACACATTAAAATCTTCCCCAGTTTACCTGCCCCGGGGCCTTTTTTCTGTTTTTCCATTATTACACCTTTACTGATACACAAATGCCCCATTAGAAACTCCACAATCTTTTTTTTCTTAGGATTAGTATAGTTTCTTTTATTTTTTACTGAAATGTATGTGACATGTGACATTGTATAAATTCAAGGTTTATGACACCTTGATTTGATACATTTATATAATATAATGTAATTGCCATGGAGCATTAGTTAACACCTCTATCACATCACGTAGTTATTTCTTTTTTGTGGTGGGAATAATTAATATCTAGTCTCTTAGCAAGTTTGATTATTATAATACAATATTGTTGTTTATCCTCACCATACTGTGCACTAGATCTCCAAGATTTATCATCTGCAAGTTGCAATTTATACCCTGAAACATCTCTCCTATTCTCCCACTCCCTGCTCCCTAGCAACCACAAATTTACTCTCTGTTTTTCTTTTCTTTTTTTTTTTTATCATTCTGGCTTTTTTAGATTCCACATGTAAGTGATATCCTATAGTATCTGTCTCTCTGACTTTTCTTCCTTAGGCTGATGTCCTCAAGTTCTATCCACATTGTCAACAATGGCAGGATTTCCTTCTTTTTCATGGCTGAATAATATTCCATTGTATATTGTATACCGCAGTTTATCCACTCATTTGTTGATGGCCACTTAGGTTGTTTCTGTATCTTGGCTATTGTGAATAATGCTTCAATGAACATGGGAGTGCAGATATCTCTTCAAAATCCTGTTTTTATTTCCTTTGGGTATATACCTAGAAGTAGAACTGCTGGATCATAGGGTAGATCTATTTCTAATTTTTTGAGGAACTTCCATATTGTTTTCCACAGTTGGCAAGTCAATCTACATGTCCAACGAACGGTGTACAGGGTTCACTTTTTTCCACATCCTCGCCAATACTTGTTCTCTCCTGTCTTCTTGATGAGAAATTCTACAGTCTGGTTTTACTGAGCTACTTAAGAGTTTCCCCAACGTACTACACTCCCCAGATCACCAATCCTCCTTCTGGCCAGAATACCTCCCTACCTTGTCTGCCAAGTGGACTCCTACATCTTGACTCAGCTCAAACATAGCCTGGGATGTTCCCACAGCCCTGCATCCATCGCTCTTTATCAGCAGCTTCATTGATCTGTGATTTTCTATATAGATGTCTGTGCCTCCCTCCCCTCATGCAAAGTCTCTAAGAACAGAGGTCAAGTCTTATTTTGTATTCCAGGTCTTTACAGGGTGTACCCATTGTACTCTATTTAGGACAGGGTGAGTCCTAAATAGAACTGCTAGCACCTTTGCCACCTGCTGATATTTCTCCTATGCCGGTCTGTCAAAAAACACAGGATTTGATTGCAGGAGAATACCAGGAATCAGACAGAAAGTCATGCCTTGGGGGAACATATGTGTTTCTTTATCTTATCAATAAGGTAAGTGGCCAAATAGAAGATAAACTGGCAAGGCCTTAGGAAAGGTAGAACACTCACATAGAGACACCCTCCTAACCTGACCAGTGATGCCCGAAAGAGTAATAATAGTTACAATGAGGTAGAGTCTTCTGCTATTGACTGTCCATTTGAGGGTCCTCTGTGGTCCAGTGCTACACTAAACACTGGACACATCTGATCTCACTTAATCCGTACAACAAAACTGGGAGGTAGATTATCTGACTCTACAGATAAGGACCCTGAGACTCAGAGCAGACAAGTAACATGCTGACAGTCATGCAACTGGCCACTGCAAGAGTCAGAAGTTAAACCCACTTGTCTACCTACCCCAAAGCTCTTACTCTCAACTGCTGTCAAACAAGAAATCAGGCTGAATCCACGGGTCCCATTTGGTTGGAAAACTTGTTTATATACATCCTCTCTGTCTTCCTCAAATCCTTTTAGACCAAAGGAAAGCATTAAATAACTAATTATAAATCAAAAGGAGTCTTAATAAATTAACATCCACACAAACATGCCTAAAGTCAACTCTCCCCTTAAGCAAGAGACTCTCTGTGGCGTGAGAGGTATAGGTGTCAGACTTTTTTTTTTTTTTAAGATTTTATTTATTTATTTGACACAGAGAGAGAGATTACAAGTAGGCAGAGAGGCAGGCAGAGAGAGAGGAGGAAGCAGGTTCTCTGCTGAGCAGAGAGCCCAATGCGGGCCTCGATCCCAGGACCCTAAGATCATGACCTGAGCCAAAGGCAGAGGCTTTAACCCACTGAGCCACCCAGGCACCCTAGGTGTCAGACTTCTGAAGGAGGTGATGCTGAGGGACAGGAAGAAGTGTAACAGGAGAGAAAGAGTAGAGGAGAGGCTATAAGGATGAGCTGCCTATGAAGGGCCCACAGATTCTGTCTTCGCAAAGCCCCTCTGCCACAGCCACTGTTGCATTCATGACACTGCTTACCTCCCCCTGCCCCAAGTCATCTGCAATCGCCTCATAAGGATTCCCTGTTTCCAGCCTCTTCCACTCCAACACAGCCCTCTCACCAATGCAGCCTAACCTCACTGAAGCCCAACCCAGACCTGCTCCAACACATTTAGGGACTCTCACTGCCTTCTGACTGAAGTTTAAAATCCTCAGCTCAACTCAGGGACTTCCATACTCAGCCTCCAACCAACCGGTTCTGGCTCAGACACCCCAGGCTTCAGCTGTGGGCCCAGAACATGACTCACTGCATCCCCAGATGTGCCTGGTTCTCCTTGTTCTACTGTTTCTCGTTCTTTCCATCCTCCTAGAACATCACTGTCTTCTCTCAGGCTGCCAACATACATTTGTGGAGCACCTACTAGAAATTAGGCACAGTCCTGGATTGTAAGAATAGATTTCTCTTTCAAAACTTGGTGTGAATGCTGACTTCAGCGTGAGGTGTTCATCATTCTCCTGATGAGAAGTAACCTCATCCTACTCTATGTGCTCAAATATTTACAACATTTGGTTTTGAGCTACAGACATGTATCTGCCTCCCCCAGCCCCATAAGCTCCTTGGGGGCAGGAAGTATGGCACTGATGGCAAGAAGCCCCATTGTTGATTATGGTGAACTTAAATCCAATCTGTATTGGACTGATGGACTTTTCCAGAGTTTCTGGATCATTGTTTCCCATTGGCATGGAAGTCACACAAAGAATGTATGTTATTGAAACAATCATCAAGATATCAGGGAATGGCTTATCTAAAGGATCTAAGTATTCCAAAGACATAATGGAAATCACTCAGTGATTCACCAGATAATTTTGATTTACCTAATATTTTTCCTATTATGTACCCACACAATTAACCAGCCTTGTGAATCCATAATACTTTGTGCTATCAGAGATGCTATGAAAGTCATGATAGAGTGGATTGAAAATATAGTATGCATTCACTCTTGGACTTAGCCTCTAACTTCTAACATTAAAAATAAAAGTGGATGTCAGGCTTAGGACCCATTCATTCCATCAGCCAGTTGGAAACCATTTGTTAAACACCCACTGTATCAAGTCCTCCACCTGGGCTATGAAGTAAATGGACATAGTTTCTCACTCCAGGTGTTTCTACTCTGGTCAGGAATACAAGATTTACTCAGATGAAGGAACCAAACTAAGCAATGGATAGGTAAGGGACAGGTGATATAAATTATTGACATGAATGCTAAGGAAAAATCAAAGTAAAAGAAAAATCTGAACAAATTGACAATTATCATGAAAGATGCATTTGAACCATTTACTTGATGAGTAGAGACTAATAATGAGCCCCAGTCAACCCTATAATAACCATCTTAGAGTATCGGGTCCAGATGGTTTTAAGGGATGGAGGAGCTCCAGTGTATCAGGAATCTAATCCTTTAGGTCTTTCATTTATTCATTAATTCCCCTATTCATTATTCAACAAATATTTGTTGAGTGCTTACCATGTGTCAGGCCCAGAATATAGTGGTGAAATGACGGAAACATGGTTCTTACAAACTAATGGAGTTTGGAAGGCACTGCAGGAGAGGGTCTTTTTTATACTGGAAATTCATGCCTTCAAATGTAGGTTGATATTCAAGCAAATTGAATTCCTAGGCACAGAATAAATGATGACCGGGATGGAAGGGCAGTGGTTCCAGAGGCAGGATGGACATAAAGAGGAATCCTTATCGAGAATAAATACCAGTCATAATTTATAGCATTTTGAGGTTTAAAGGTTTAAGATGGAGGCCTGGAGAGGAGGGGCAGGTCATGGAGAACAAGGGGAAAAAAGGAGCTTCTGTCCCAAAAAGGGAGGCCACAGAGGTTGCTGCACCAGGGTCAGGCCCCACCCCCAAGCTGAGAGTTGGCATTGCTGACAGGCATGAAGAGCCAAGAAGTGAAAAAACAATGAAATGGGGCTGCCATCAATGAGGAAGCATCATGCAATGCCAGCACTTGATTTGGAAAGTATTCATAGGCTTTCTTGGCTAGGATATTTAAGACAAAAATAGAAATATTCTCATCAATGATTTATAAGATTGCTTTAGAGAGATGGGGCAGAACCCAGTATAACAAAGAGCAGAAAGCAACCTCCTAACTTATCACTGGGCTGGAGAGCGTGGGCCGGGGGGAGAGAGAGCCATGAGAGGGTGCTCCTTGTTCCTATCACAGAAATCAGGGCCGGAAAAAGCTGCCGATTTAGCTGGTCTGAAACTCAGAAATCCAGACACTTTTTGGACACTTTCAGCTGCAGTTTTATTCTTCTCTGGGGTAGAAGCCTCCAGATGTGATATCTGAAAGTTGCATATGTATTGTAGAGGATAACAATAATATTAACAAATCAGCAGTCAATCGGGTAGGAATGTTATTTTAAACAGAGAACATCCTCTTCTGGATTCCACCCTTGGAAGAGGAGGCGATGGGGGCCAAGGAATGAAATGAGAACATATTTGGAAAGAGCAGAAAGTGGGAGAAAACCTTCCCACAATAAGGTAAGGTCATTTCACAGTTGTGTGCTGAGCTTATTATAAGCCCATTCCTGGATTCTGTTCATTTTCAATTATGCACGAATTGACTCCATCTCTTGGACTCTCCATCAGAAGCATATGGGATGGGAGAGGGAAAGTCACTCATTTTAGAACTGCCCCTCATGGCTATACTGTTGCCAGCCCCCCTAGTCCCTGATATCACCTGCCTCCACTCCATCCTGCATGCAGCTCCCCAGCTGATCTTCCTGAAACTCAACCCCTCAACAATCACCATCCTAGTGAGCACAATCTTCTGTCTCTATTGCCCACTTACAGGATCAAGATCTTACTCAGACTGACATATCTGAAGCCCTCCAGTCACCCAGTCAGACAATTGTATGCACAGGGTACCAGGCTTTGGGGTGGAGAACTGGACAAGAAAAGCACAGTCACACCCTCAAGGAGTTTATAGTCTCCTGGGGCTAGGGGATCCAAGAAGAATCAACCAGTAATTAATTCAATAGTGACAACTGGGGGCGCCTGGGTGCTTCAGTTGGTTAAGTGTCTGCCTTCAACTCAAGTCATGATTCCAGGATCCTGAGATCAAGTCCTGCATTGGGCTCCTTGCTCAGCGGGGAGCCTGCTTCTTCCTCTCCCTCTGCTGCTCCCCCGGCTTGTGCTATCTCTCTCTCTCTCTGGCAGATAAATAAATAAAATCTTGTAAAAAGAATAGTGACAATCATGCAGATGGCTGCAAACACAGAGTATCATATGACTGCACAATGGGTTTCCTATCTTAGTCTGTGGGGTCAGGCAAGTAAGGCCTCCCTGAAGCAATGGTGTTCAAGGGAAGATGTGAAAACTGAGCCTCAGTTAGCCAGATTAAAAAAAGGGACTCGTGTTTCCAGGACAAGGAGCACTGTGACACAGGCCCTAAGCAAGAGAGATCTCGGGCACCTGGAGAACTTGACTGGAGCACAGAGAATGAGAATGAGACTGGTACGAGCTGGGGCTGGGGACCCAGGACAGGGGGGGAATGTGGAGGTGACAGAAGACAGGCCTAGAAGGGGAAGCAGAGAAGAAGACAGGGTGAGTTATGAGGCTCTTGGAATACCAAGCCAATGAGATTGGGCTTTATCCTGGAGATGGGGAGGGGGGGCATTGAAGGTTTTTAAGAAAGGAATTGGCATGACCTGATCTGTGTTTCAGAAAGCTCATTCTATGTGCTGAGTGAAGTGCTCGTGGGTCAGAGAAGGCAAGGCCAATGCAAGGAGACCAGTTGGAAGCCTGTGGTAATAGTGTAAGTAGGACAAAATGAGGATCTGGTGGGGAGGAGGCAAAGATGTGGTAGAGCTGGCAGGACTTGGTGACCAAAGGCATCTGCAGGACGAGGGAGAGGATATGGTCAGGAATGAATCACATCCTGGCTGAGATGACTGGGTAGTTGACGTAGCACTAACCAAAATAGGGACTTCAGGTGGGAGAGACTTTTTTCCTCCCAAGAGAAAAATCCCTGAGTCCGAGGGTCTTCTGACAGAAATCTCTAGAAGTTGTAAATAAGGGCCTGAAGCTCAATAAGGCAGAGGGAACTGGACATGGGACCATCAGTGTATGATGGGATTACTTAATGGGCAAGAATGTAGAGGTCCTAGGAGACCGCAAAGTATATAAAAAAGAAAAAATAGAGGCCATGACCAGGGTAGCCCCAACATTCAAGGGCTGGACCGTTGAAGAGACTAGTAGGAAGTAGAGGGTGATCAAAGAGACAAGATGTGGAGCTGCCTGGGTGGCTCAGTCAATTGGGCATCTGCCTTCCACTCGGGTCTTGATCTCAGGGTCCTGGGATGGAGCCCTGGGTTGGGCTTCCTGCTTGGGCTTTCTGCTCGACAGGGAGGTCTCTTCTCCCTCTCCCTCTGACCCTCCCCTGCTCATGCTCTCTCTCTCTCTCTCTCTCTCTCTCAAATAAATAAATAAAATCTTTTAAAAATAAAAAAAGAGACACAATGTATTTCTTCAAAGAGAAAGGCAATCTTGCAAAGAAGTGGTTAATAGCATAAGATGAAGACTAAAGGGCGCCTGGGTGGCTCAGTGGGTTAAAGCCTCTGCTTTCGGCTTAGGTCATGATCTCAGGGTCCTGGGATCGAGGCCCGCATCGGGCTCTCTGCTCAGCAGGGAGCCTGCTTTCCCCTCTCTCTCCGCCTGCCTCTCTGCCTCCTTGTGATCTCTCTCCCTCTGTGAAATAAATAAATAAAATCTTTAAAAAAAAAAAAAGATGAAGACTAAAGAAATAACCACTGGTTTTGGCCAAGGGAGCTACCGATGACTTAGTAAGAGTGGTTTTAGTAAAGTGGGAGAGGCAAGAGCAGATCTAAGAGCCTTACAAAACAAATGGGAAACAAAGAAGCAGAGAAAGCCAGGGTAACCACCACCTATTTCAAGACCTTTGGTGCAAACGGGAAGGAGGGGGTTGCTTCACCTTGAAAGAAATGCATGAGGGAGGACTTTTTTTTTTTTTAAGATTTTATTCATTCATTTGAGAGAGAGAGCGTGAGCGAGAGAGAGGAAGAGAGAGAGAGCAGGTGCAGGGAGAGTATCAGAGGGAGAAGGGGAAACAGACTCTCTGCTCATCAGGGAGCCCTATGAGGGGCTGGATTCCAGGACCCTGAGATCATGAGCCAAGGGCAGCTGCTTAACAGACTGAGCCACCAGGCGCCCCAAGGGCAGGACTTCTTAAAGGAACTGGCCTGGGGCCCCTGGGTGGCTCAGCTGGTTGAGTCTCTGACTCAGGTCTGGATCTCAGGGTCCAGTAGCAGGCTCCGCGCTCAGTGGGGAGTGGGCTTCAGGATGATTTCTCTCCCTCTGCCCTTGCCCCGCCACCAATTCTCTTCCTCTCACATAAATAAATCTCTTTAAAAATAAAAATAAATGAATGAATAAAGGAACTGGCCTGTCACTGGAAGTGGTTAGGCACACCTGAGGGCTGTCAGGATGCTTGAGGACAAAGTCCTGCGATGGGTGTAAAGGAGTGAGGGAGTGACCCCTAAGCTCCATTCCAAATCTGAGATTCGCGCCTCTCTGGGGAATGAGCCTTCAAAACAGTCATTTCCACAGAGTCTGCTAAGGATTGGGAGCCAGACTTTGGCATCAGGATGTCGGCCTTAGAAAGGGATCTCTTTCCTGTGTCTCTTGGAGGCTAGGAGTGCATACATTTTCCCAAATGGGGTATCAGAACTGGAGACCACGTGGCTCAGGCTAGAGAAAAGGACTCAGGCAAGGCAGGGAGGTAACCCATTCCCTCCCCAGCATAATGTCAGCCACTCCCCCAGGCAGGAGCCAGGAAAAGAGGATCCGGCTGAAAACAGACTGCCTGACAGTGAGGCCAACCCACCCTCCTTCCTCCTCCTTCCTTCTTCCCCAAGGACTGAGGCATTGCTTCCCCAGGCTCCTGGCTGATACGGAAGCGGGGAACACGCTGAGACTCCACTTCCCCCAGTACGGGGTGGGCCCTGGCCTGGCCAGCTGAGGCATCTGTCCAGGGGCCCAGCCTCTCAACTCGCTGCCCGTGACAGCCTCAGCTTCTAGCCCAGGAACACAGAGCAGGGAGGGGAGAAGGAAGAGACAGACTGATGGTCAAAGGGACGGGGGGTAGGGGGACAAAAAATGCTAAACAATGAGGAAATAGCCATCTCTTATGACAGGATGAGTGGGTGCGTGCCCGGGAGAGAGAGACAGAGATTGGGGTTCTATATCTGCCCCTGAAGCAAGTCACTTTGCCTCTTTGGATGTTAATTGTGTACAAGGAGGAAAGTGGATCAGAAGATGCTTAAGGTTCCTTTCAGGTTGAAAATCCTGTTTCTCAAATTTTGCATCTGTATATATATAGCACCCCCAGAGGCCAAAAGCATTAGCAGCACAAAGAGAATATAATAAACCCCAATGAGGAAGACGCATTCACACGTGTGTCCCTGACAAACACCTGCACACACACACTGACACACACGTGTGCGCACGCACAGGAGGGTGGCTGCTCTGTGGTGCCTGTCCGTGGGGAGGGAGGCTCCAGAGGTGGGAACATTACACATAAAACTTGTCAGATCCATTTACGGTCACACCTCTTCTACCTACCAGTGAAGGCTAAATCTCGACTAACCTAAATATTTGACAAATGAATCATTTTCGATTGTCAAGCTTCCTAAGTAGCTCAGGATTTACTTTCCAAATGATCAAAACTAGTTTTAAAAGCAACCCCAGAGGGAGGCATTTGGGTTTTTTGTGTTATAAATGTTTTAAGCCAGCTCTGCGGAACCTGACTTCACTGTAGGTTCTGAGGTCCCTGGTTGTCTTGCTGCTCTTTCAATACACAGTGGCACTCGGTCCCTGGGCTGGGCTCACAGAGTGACAGACCATGGCTGTAGGATCATCCTCCAGCGTCTTTGGGCAACCTGGGGCTACCACCCAGAGGGGTAAAAGGAGAGTGGGCTCAGGCAGAGAGATGAATTTACACGAATTTCATCAATTCTTTCCCTGTCCATTCTACCTGCCTGAGATAGGGGAGAATTCCAGGCGCTCACTGGTTGACATCTGGAGCTAGAAACACAGGAAGAGAAGGAGGCAGGTGGGTTTAGGAGGAGCTGAGATTCGGGCTCCCTGTGACCCTGATGTTGGCTGTGGCCTCATGGGCAGGGAAGTCTGCCAACTCCCACTCTGGGGTTCCCAGGATGGAGATCATGGTAGCCAGGCCCCAGGGAGGCCATTAAAGTCCTAGATGACAGCACAAGGAGGATCCCAGGCCCCCTTCTCCCCACAAGGTGTGTAAGCTCCCTCCACCTCAGCTGGAGGTGAGATGGGGAGAAAACCCTCCCCAAAGAGAAGGATTTGTCCACACAAGACTGCATTACCCTGAGACTGAGTGGCCTTTACCAAGCATGCTTGAAAACTTCCTGTCCCCTTGGCACAGACAGACAGGGCCTGGAGGCAGGAGAGTAAAATGGCAGAGAAAATTAAGACCACGGGGTGCTTGCCCCTCTCAGTGTTAAGTCCCCAAATGCTACAGCGGGTGGCAGCTGGCATGGCTGATTATGGCCACTATCGCCACCTGCCCTGTCCCTGCCTGAGCATCCTTCTCAGCCCCTCCTGAGAGGTCTCATCCAGGGACTGGTGGCCAGCTGGCAGGGGCATTTCCAGCCTGCAAGTCAGGGCAGGGCTGGGAGCGGCCACGGAGAGGCACCACCGCTATGCGCACGGGAGGTGGTCGGGGGGGGGCGGGGGGTGGTCCCCGCATCAGGGCAGCTAGTTGAAGGTCAAGACAGGAGGCCCTCTGCATCCCTCTGAACTGATGACTCTTGGTGGCGCAGAAGAGGAAGACTGTCTCCTTCCTGAGGCGCCACCCAACCCTCATGGTAGTTCACCTGCAGGCTGGCCTCAGACTTAGCCTATAACATTTGAGACCAGAGAAGGCCTCGGACTACCCGAAAACTGCCTCCCAGCAGTCTTCCTGCTGAGAATCTGTTTCCCAGAGGAAGAACTGAAATATGCAAGCGGGTGTGAGGAACATTCAGGCAAAGGGTAAGAGAGACTGGAAGGGGAAAGGAAGTGTCCCTCAGCATGTCTGGGGATGCAGATTCAGCCCAGGGCCCAGGAAGGTGGGTGGATTTGACAGAGATTGGGCCACAGGCCTTCTGGCCCTCCTCCAGTGACAGCTAGGGCCCAGTGCACCTGCCAGTGGGACAGCAGCCAGCCAGGCCCTCTGGACACAGGGGCTGTCAAAGCCTTTCGGCTCCTAGGTCCTGGTCCCTCTAGCCTGACCGTCAGGAGAGTCCTGACTCTACGACAGGCCACACAGCCCATTGTTGCCACTGTGCTCTTGAGCCTGCAAATGCCCGCAGACATGTGCACACGCTCCCTGACGGACACACAGACACACGTCAGGATGGCCGGCACTCAGGATAAAGGTCCTCTCTGAGGGTCTGGACACCTTCTCTTGTCCCTCTGGTCATTTAATTAATAGCTTTGGAATGGCGTGCAAATACAAACGCGCTCAGACTCTGCCACCTCCCAATGGCAGCACGGGCCCTGCGGGTACTTCATGGCCTAGGGATCAACTTTTGTCATCGCCATCAGCATCGCGGTCACCACGATCAGGGCCAGCTGGAGCCAGAGAGAGAATGCAAATGTGTGCCGTACAGATGGGTGAGGACTTGTCAGGAGCCCTAGGAGAGAGGTGGAAGAGAACACGAGGCCAGGTGGGGAAGGGGAGACTAGGCTGTACCCAATCCGCACACAGCGATGCTTTGTGAATCCATATGGCAGAGGAGGGGCGGGCGGGGCAACTCGTGAGATGGAGGGTACCTGGCTCCAACCCCAGGGCTGCACGCATTCTGAGTACCGGAGACCGGTGCTACCACAGTGGTGGAGACGGCTTTCCGGAGGGGCGGGCGCCGAGCAGAGCCACCGAGGCCGGCTAGGGCTTGCTGGGAAGAAAGCTGACCACAGCACCGCATGAGGACTAAGTGAGCTAGTCCTCATCAGAATCAGCCAACCTGATTTGGAACTTTTGTTCTGTCACTACCTGGCTGTGTGATCCTAGGAAAGATACCCAACCTCTCTGATCTTCAGTAGCCAGGCATATAAAAGGCCAAGGCCTCCCTTATAAGGGTGCGGGGAGAAGGAACTGAGTCTGTAAAGGGGCTGGGCTGTAGGAAGCAGCCAGGAGTCAGGTAAGAGTAAACAAGGGTGCAGACACTGACATGAGACAATGCTGGCATGGGGGCGGAGGAGGTGGGGGAGAGCTGCGGGCAGCCCAGAGAGCCAGGCCCCAGGAAAGCGGGGCACCCAGGCCAGGTGAGGCTGCGGTTGGAGTGGGCTACCTCCGGGGCCCCGTCTCTGAAGATGTAGCTGGAGAAGCAGCAGCCCTGCCAAACAGGTTGTCAGGCCGACCCTTCAGGGGCTTGCTTCCCATTGGCCATGACTCTGACAGGGAAATCAGCAGGCTGGCAGTGCAGGCCTGGGCAGCGCAGCAGACAAGGCCCTGGGGACAGCTTAAGTGGACAATAATTGCAGGTTATTATATACCGGGCTGCAGCCAAAAGCCAGGCGGCTATTAAGTGTGATTGGGAGAAATAATCAGGAGGAGGAGGATGGATGTGAGAACTAGGCGGTTCTTTCTGTTCCTGGGGCTGCTCTGAGGCCGGGACTGTGCAGAGGCAGGGACAGGGTGGGTGGGGAAAGAAGGACGTGGAGAGTATCAACACACTGCCCTCCAGGAAGCCATTCCACCCTTGCCTCTGATCCTCCTCCCTCCCCACGAGGCGTACAGAGCCAGGATTACCATCCCCATCTCATAAATCAGAGCATGAGGTCCAGAGAGGGGAAGCAGGTGACCCAGGGGCACACAATGAGCCTTGCCTGAGTCCCATCAGAGCCTGGATTAAGCCCCTCTGTTGTTTGACAACCACAGAGCATCACCTGACATGAAATCACGTCACCCTGACTCCGCTCACAGAGGCTGAGCGGGAATCATCTCAGAACTGGGACTGGACCCAGTCACAGAGACCTGAAGTGGGCACAGATCTCACAGCGTGGAAGCCACCTCATAGGTCAGGACAAGGGCAAGGGATGGGGAGGTGGGCGGGGCGGGGGGCAAATTTATCACGAGAGGATTGCCTATTTCTTAGAGCCTTATACATTCATTGGAGGTCTCTCTGGCATTAAAAAAAAAAAAAAAGAATTTGATGCCTATTGAGGATACCAAGAGGGATTACAAGACTTGTGCAAGGTGGGACAGTGATGTTGTCAATAACAAGGCCCGTGTGATGGTTGCTGGGTAGGGGCCCGTCCACCACACCCCAGATCTGTCTATTAGAGAAGACCTTGCAGAGCTGACCCCTAATCTCCCTTCTGCCTCCAGGCTGGTGTGTGTGATTTGATCCCTGCTAGCCAGAGTTTCACACTTCACCAGAATGAGAAGTGGTTCCTCTCTTTCTGGGCCAAGGATGGCATGAGGTTGAGCCCCAAGAGGTAATACCACCCTCGTACGATGTGTGGATCACGCATCCCTATCCTCCTTCCTCCCACTCCTCAGCTTCTCCAAGCCCACGACTCAGTTTAGAAAAAAGAATGACCATCCTCATCCCAGAAGCAGGAAGACCATGGGCATCTTCACGGAGGTGCCCAGAGACCTCCATGATTTCCTGTTGGCATGATTTTATAGAGACAGCCCTCCCCTAATGGGGACGGCGATAGAGGCCAATGAGGGACTACGCATGTTGGGTGACTGGTAGACCAGCCCCTGACTCTTACAAACACAGCACCTCGGCAGATAATCAGGGAAGTCATGCACAAGGCTCAGGGCCATCCTCAGTCTCTGACAGTCTGCCCCTCCCTGCAGGGATTGCCTCTTCGCAGCCAGGCCTCCCCAACCCTGGTCTGGAAATGACCCTGCTTTGGGTCACATGAGAGAGAAACCTGACGCAGGGAGGGATCAATTACATTGTGACTCAGCGAGAGGGCACAGAGCCAGAGAGTGAGTCACAGAGCTTGCCTACCCTTCCCCTTCCCAGGAAAGGGGTGGGGGTGGGGGGTCACGCAGACCTCTGTGGGAGCCTCCCCTGTGTCTGCGCAGGCAGATGTGTGAGTACAGGCCCCCCAACAATGTGGGGGAGGTACTAGGTCCGTGCTACCGCATGGGCCTCTTCCTAAATCTGAATGCAGGTGAGCACCACTGAGTGGCCATGTTGAGAGAAAGCCATGGGGCCCCTCGCTGGCATGGGCTCTCTCCCCAAAACCCTTTCGTACAGCATGGCACCCACAACCAGAGACTTAGATTCCTCTCCCCTCAACACAGTGGGAGGACCACTGAGGAGAAACCTAAACTTCCCCCTTCCTTAGAAAAATCTCCATGTCCTATTATACATATTTTAAATGCTATTTTCCACTACAGCTTATATTTATACCTGGAAAGGAGAGACTTAGTTTACTTATGAATGAACACACTCTTAATAATCATAGCTAACATTTATTGGGCACCTACTACATGGCAGGCACTAAATATTACCTCTTTCAATAATTTATTATCTCTTCATGACGGTCATATACAGTGTTATTATGCCCGTGTCTCAGATGAGGAAACTGAGCCTTGGAGAGCATGCCTTATATTGCTGGTAAGCTGAAGACCTGGCTGGTTTTAAAGCTCAAACTCTTTCTATACACATTGAATACAGCTATGTACCTATGTACAAATAGTACAGCAACTTAAGTCTTACATACATATTTTAAAGCATTAAATGCCCAGTTGTATTTATAGACTGTATTTCTTTAAATTTTACTCTTGAAGCAAAATATATTAATGTGTCTATTTAGTAAGAGAACAGAATTTATATTTATATATATGTATACACACACACACACACACAGAACTTTGCATAAACACTTCAAACTTATTAAAAGAAGGCTACCATCTGGAAATTATTTGGGGGAGGGAGTGGTTCTTAAAAACCAATGGCATCTTCTTTAAATGTTACTAGTGGTAGCAAACCTTCATCCTTTGAATGTAGAAATGATCTTTGGAAAATGGGCCCAATACAGTGCCCCTCCAGTTTGGCACGTGTGTGTGTGTTGGGGGTGATTTCTCCCTTCTCAGCCACCCTTCATAAATACCCAGGTGAATTTTTTTGTCCCAGGCTTATGCCCCTGATTACACTGTCCCGGGTTATCATCAGCAACTGGTCAGCCTATGGGCAGTGAGTCCCCACCCTGAGTCTTCCCTGTGAGCTGGCCCTGCTGTAAGCCTCCCCGACCCCCAAAGCTACCAGCCAGCCCTGGAACAAAAGCCTACATCCTTCCATGGCCTTCAGGGCCCACTTTGACTGCCCACATGCCCTCTCCATCCTCATCACCAGCTTCTCCTCCCTTCCCTCTCCCCGGTTGAACTAGATGCAGGCTCCTTGCCCAGCTCTTGTCAGTACCCTGCTGCTGGGTAAGGATACAGGAGGGGTCCACCCAGGCCGGTGAGTCTGAGCCCCCTCCCCCGGAACAACCCGTGGAAGATCTGGCCTGGTCTAACCGTCCTGCAGCCTCACCTTGCAGAGCCCCTACCCAGCTGGGGTCCTCCTGAACCACCAAGCCACCTCGTTCCATCACGTCCCCTGCACTGCCTGTGGACGCCGAGCGTCTTAACCCCAACACTATCTGAAGTACTGGTGTGCTGGACTTGGCGGGATGGGGGGCAGCCGGCTGCAAAGGAGAATTAACATTAAAAAGCCCGACTAGAAGCCTTGTTTTCAGCCACATTATCAGAGAAATCATGGCCACGAGAAAGTGACATTTATCCACAGCATTGTGTGTGTAATAAATACAACTTACTATTCCAGTTTCTAAAGTGAGCCCAGTGTCTGAAAACCTCAGGGCTCATGTACAATAAATTAACATAATTAAAAACTAATTAGTAAAACATCACAATTAAAAGGACTTGCCGCAGCAACACCTCTCAGGTAAGGAGAGGCTGCGGAGCGCCCGCAGCCAGCAGGCCCGAAGAAGAGGCCGTGATGCGGGCCTCGGGGAAGGCTTCAGGTCCCCCGGAGCAGAGGGAGAAACAGTCCTGGGGCCAGCGCAGACACCCACCCACGGCGGGCGGGCAGACGCAGGCCCCAGCCGGAGGGGCCGCCCCGCCTCCTCGGCTGCTGTGGGAGGGGCCTCAGCAGCCCCTCGGAGCCCGGGACCACCGGGAGTGATGCTCCCACGTCCTGGCTGGCCTGGCATTGATCTAAGCAAGCACTTTACCTGCACGTACTCATTTAATCCCTACAGCAACTCTATGAAGTAGGCTCCATTCCCCTTCCTCTTTTACAAATGAGGAAACTGAGCCACGAAGAGATTAAATTACCTGCCCAAGGTCACAGAGCTAGGAAGTGGGAGAGCAGGACTGGAAGCCAAGGAGTCTGGCTCTGCCAGCTTTCCCTAAATGCAGCCCTAAAAGCACCTGCTCCGGTCCGACTGAGGGCTGCCTGGCCAGGGCTCCTTTGGAAAACACGTGAATTCTGCAGGAAAGAGGAGGAGTAACATCCTAACCCTTCAGTGAAACAAGTTAATTGTATCTACACCTTGGTACGGCCGGTTTTGACCCTCAGTGCCTGCTCTCCCCTGAATTTTTTACATGAGACCGTGAGTGAGTCAGCCTCACAGACAGGGCACTGTCTCATCTTCTCGGATGCGATGTGAGGAAGGAAAGGAGGGTGGAAGAGAGAGCTATGGTGTCCATTTTATGGAGGAGAAAGCTGAGCCCAAGAAAGCAATGACTGGGGTCCCTCCTGTCCTTCTTCCCACATCAGGATGTCTGCGCTGCGGGACTCCAGATTCCTTTCCATTTCTCACCTGCCCTCAGCAAAAGTGAGCCAAAGCCCCGGTTGGCATAGAAGCCTAGACCAGGAGCATGTTCCCATGCAAGGAACAGGGCACATCCATGCGGACCGAAGGCCTAGAGACTCCCAAAAGCAACCCTCACCCACCCTTGCCCAGAGTCCAGGAGCCGCTGTAAGACCCCGGCCATGTGTCCCTGGACTCAGCCAGCAAGGGAGGAAGCCCAGAGGCCCCTCTCTCTCTTGCCAGTCCTGGCATTTTCTGAGCTGGAGGAGGCAGCCCTCGCCCTTCTGGGGAGTCTCTGGGTTTCCCAAAACAATCCTAATTCCATTCTCTTCCCCCCTCCATGGGTTTGTTTCCCCGGCCAGATCTGCTATTGGCCGGGGACAGGACAAGGGAGCCCTTCAATTGTCTTCTCTTGCTGGCGGAAGGCTGCTAATGTCAACTGAGAGAAAGTAGGGACTGTTTTCCTTTTCCTTCCCACCTCAATTAGTGCTTCTCATATCAGTAAACGTTCCCAAATTATTCAAGGACACAGAAGTCCTAAACTTGTGGAGAAGACCAGAAACAGTCTTCTGAGGCTGCTTTCAAAGCCACATCTTCCCCACCCCACCTACTTCCACACAGGAGCCCCCTCTAGAAGCTTCTACCTTTTCACCATCACTCAGGACCCACTGCACACACCAGACCTGGCAACTCCACCCACTGCCTCAACCTCCCTCCTCCCTCCTCCCTCCCTAAGTGGACCCCCTCTTCCTGCAGGGCCAGATCAGAGTTCTCTCCACCACAGAGCCTTCCCGGGGTGCCGCTGCCTACACAAGCTCAGCTTCTCCAAGATCCCGTGACACACATCACCAGCACCTTCCACTCTGCCCCTCAGTGGGCTCATGCCCTTGTAGGGTTGCTCCTCTCTGAGTCAACCTCTTTGCCCAAACCGGGCAGGTGCTCCCGACAGAGGGTAAGTGGGGCTCCTGTCTGCAGCCTCCCCTCACTGCCCTCTGCAGGTCTGGGCAGAGCAATGGCTCCACAGAGTTGCTTGACTGGTGCTCCCATCTCTGGGGAGCCTCAGGCAAACAGACCCGAAGCTCTGTATTCAGCTTGTTCTCCACAGAGGCTTGGGGAACCAGCTGCTTCTTGCCCTCCCAGCTCTCAGGCCAGGCCATCACCCAGCTATCCGGCTACGACCTTCTGTCCCCTGCCTTCACAAGGGCCCTTCCTTCCTCAAGGCGACTGCCCCCCATCGCAGAGTATCCCACACAACTTGGAACGTTCTCTGTTTTCTCAGGTGCAGAACTCCTCAGGCCTGGAAGACTAACCATCTGTTGCTGTTCTGGGGCTTCTCAGTCGGTATGACTTTGGTTTCTCTAACTAGATAGTGGGTTCTTCCCAGACCTGCCCTTTCTCTGCTGCTTCCAGTGGGAGACTGGAAGGGCTGGCTGAATGCAAGCCCCTGCGTGGTGATGCCTCCAAGCCCAGCTGTGCAGAGGCTACACCGCTGTGTGTGTGTTCTCATCCTGGGCTCCGAACTCCGGAGAGAGTCTGCCTAGGGCCCTGCATCTCCCTATCCTTAGGGCCCAGATAATTGAATACAGCATCCCCCACCTCACTCCAAAGTCAGGTTAGCCATAGGTGTCTAGAAACTCCATCCTGAGCACCTACTCTGTGCTCATGTCAGCCAAGATTGCCCACAGAGAGGGAGGAGCCAGATTTCCCGGATCGTGCCCTCTACCCTCCCCCAGTTCACAATCTAGATGGAGAGAGAAGATTCACAGGCAGGACAGCCAAAGCAGGCCTCGGGGCCGTGGGGCCTGGCCAGGGCTGCAGAATGTGGATCAGTGGGTACCAGAGGAGAGGAGAGTGATGGTGGCTCCAGGGAAGGGAAGCTGAACACAAGGAGGGCTTCCTCCTCCCCTGAGGGGGTGCAGCAGAGGGAAGCCAGGAGCTGGAGGCAATGGTAAGGCCTGCAAAACTACACCATCTGAGCCAAGATCCCCACTACACAGGGCTTCTTGACATCCCCACAGATGAATCAGCAACAAAAATGTAAACCCCAAACACAGAGAGAAAATGAGAAGCGATTGTTCCCCACTCCCACTTCCATTTGCTGGCCTTCTCCCTTTCCGTGGAGGGAATCCTTGTGGCCATGAAGTGGCACTTGAAGAAAAACTTTTAAATCTGTTTAAATGTCACAGTGAGTAATACTTTGCCCCCATCTTTCCCTAGTTACATTTCTCTTTGATGATCCAAGGTTAAAAAAAAAAAATTAGCTCAAGTCTTTCTAGAATATCAGGGCGAGGATACCGACGAGGGAACCTAACCATGTCCCTTACTGTTATCTCTAGGGTCCTGTTCCTTTATTACATTCATTGGAGACACCTGTCTGTGCTGTTTTATCCCCAATACTCTGCTGTGCCAAAGCACTAGGAGCCTAAGAGATCCAAGCTCTGCGCCTTTAAGAGATCAATGCCTTGGCTGAGCTGCTTCTGCCGCTGTTTACACAGGGTAGCCCAGGTATATGGGGCCTGGTGTCCTGGTTGCTTTGGCCCCAGCAATGTGGGGACTGGTGGGGCATTTCAGCACATACACCCGGGGAGAGCTGAGCCTTGAGGCTTGTGTTACGCCCCTCAGGGGAGACAGTCCAAATCCAAAACAAGCCATCCTCAGGTGGGAGAGAGGGGAGGGTGAGGTACCTTCCCTAGGGAAGAAGGAGTTCTCCATAGCTTTGGGGCCACATGTGGAGAGACCCCCGGGGGACAAAGCTTCGGTGTCCTGCGGGGGNTCCTGGGGGGAGCTGAGCGCAGGCATCCAGAATAACCAGATGCCCCCTTCCATTAACAGCTCCACTCTCCCACTCACTCCTGCCCAGGGACTGCTTTTATTTATGTATTGGCTATTATTATTAATAATAATATGAATAATGAAACACCTGTAAATAATTTACTGGGACCTGGGCGGGGCCGGGGTGGTGGCAGGAGGAAGTGGAAGATAAACCACAGCTGCCCTCCCTTGTGCAGTCCCCCCTTTCCCAGCCCCTGACCCCAGCTCACTCCCTCCTCTTCCCCAGACCTAGCTTGGCTTGAAAGACTTGGGGGGCGGGAGGGGAAAGAGAGACCTCAAGTAGGAATTACTCTCCTCCACTCCCCTGTTGGGGCAGAAAATAGACCCCACTCCATCCTGAGAACCTAGGAGGTAAGCGCCAGCACGGCAAGATGATGTTAGAGGAGATATTTTGGACAAAGATATTGGCGTCTCCTGATGTGTCCTGAGGGAAAGGGGAGGAGGAGGTCTCAGCCTGGTTGGGAACACACACACACACACACACACACACACACACAGGCAGGCAGAGTGTGGATACAAACGCGGTCTGTGTACACATCCTCACGGCCTCCACACAAGGACCCACGGTCCTCACGAGACATGGGCACGCACCTCCAAACCCCCAGCTCAAACCCCCCGTGTGCCTACCAGGGCCATGCCTCCCTAGCACAACACTTCCCAGGCACACGGAGCGCACAGCTACACTGCGGAGAGGCTCTGTGTGTGAGTTTCTGTTCGATTCTATCAAGTGTGCGATTCTTAGGTCATCATATAACACTGGCTAATGTAAGCCCAGAACCGAGTTATGAATCAACTATACTTACACACGATTCCATCAAGAAAAGACAGGACAATCTTAAAATGAAAGAATGAAGTTCCACAGTTCTCAGAATTGTACTTGCTGTTTGGTCACTCGCCCTGGATCCTCAGGGAGAGGTGTCCCAGGTGGGCTCGGGGCCTGGGGCTGCGAACCTCAGGGCCTCCTCGGGCCTCCTCCTGGCGCTGGAGAGCTCGGCGTTGTGGTTGTACCAAACGGGCTTGGTCTCGGTTTTCAGGCGGATGGGGTCTCATTTCTTTAAATAAAAATTTAAACATACTGTCTAATAACGTCATGTAATCCGAGGGCTAGAAAAGAGAGACCCGGAACACCCGAAGGGGGCCGGAGAGGGTCCGGCCGGGGTCAGGCCAGCAGCTCTGCCCCCGCAACTCGCGGGGGAGCGGGCGCCTTATTTTAATTTGCCCGGCTTCTGAAGCCGTGGAGAAGAGACTGCCCTGGAAAAGCAAATGTGGGAGAGGATGAGGGGCAGGTAAATATCATTAAAATGAAAATCTGCTCCCCCAACCCAAGTTCACCACCAGCATTCGCCCCCAGAGGCGGGGCCGCCCGGACCCGGCTCCCGCGCCGGCCACTCCCTCTCCAGCGCAGCTGAGGTTCTGGCCCCGGCGGGCCTGGTGGGGAGCCCGGCGAAGTCGGGCTGGGCCACCGGACCCTCGGCTCCAGCCCGCAGACGCGACTCCCAGCCTCGCACTTCTGGGGAGGGAGGCTCTGCCCACGAAACCCGCGGGGGCAGCGCACGCCGCGCGAGGCTGGGCACGGTCGCAGCCCGGATAGCGATTCGGGGGCTTTATTTCTTTGATGGTGGATTAAGAAAAAAAATTCAATTTGAACCAGTAAAGCAGACCGGGGCAAAATTAAGCCGGTCCCTCGCGCTGGCTCACCGACCCGGCACGGCACCCAGAGCCTGTCTCCTTCCACGGCGGGCGAGCGGGCCGAGGCGCCCGGCTCCTACCTTCCTCCCGCCAGCCGCTCGCCGGACCAGCCGCCGCGCTTCGGGGAGGGGGAGGCCGTCCGGGACGGAAACACCCACCTCCAGCCTCCCAGGCAGGCTGGGACGAGGGTCGGGCCCCGAATCTCTACGCCCCGTCCCCCCGGCGAGGCCCAACTGCTCCCCAGCCCCGACCTCCCAGGTGGCTCGGGTGGCGGTAGATGCCGTGCGGGAAGGCGAAGGTTTGGGGCTGCTCTGGCAGGTTGGGGATTCGAGGAGGAAAAAAGCAGAGAGACACGGAGAGAAAGAGAGCGCGCGCGAGAGAGCTCTTGTCTATAGATTTATCCACATAATATATATTTATGTAGCTTTTTTTTCTCTCGACACTGATCAATGCGCACTCGGATCGCTGGGCGGACTCCCTCCAAGCCGACTCGCTTTTTCTAGTCTAAATAAATAAATAAAGGGAACCAGATGGGAGAGAAAAGCGCCCATTCCACCTCCGCCGCCGCCTTCGCCGCCGCCCCGCCCGCCATCCCTGCCTTTGCTTCGCCCGCCTGGTGCCCTAATAGAGCGCAGCTCGGTGGATAACGCCCCCCCCAACATACCCGCACGAAAATGAAAATCAATGTTTTAAAAATACAAAAAGTTGCACCTGCTGCTATTACAAAAAGAACCCCCCCAAAGGCAAAGAAGAGACCAGCAGCCCCGTTCCTAACGGGCGACCGCTCCCCGCGGCCGCCGGGCCCGGAATCTCAGCGCCTCCCGAAGAGCCATGCGCCTGGCGCTATTTATAGCCGGGGGCTGTCTCGGACTGTACCACCGCCGCTCGCCGGGGCCGCCGACGGGGGAG